>CAUYPK010103987.1:0-13026 GCA_963574355.1 Loris lydekkerianus
TTTTTTGTTCTTTGTTTTGCTTAATAGTAATAAATTATATTGGGGCAGCGCCTGTGGCTCAAAGGGGTTGGGCGTCAGCCCCATATGCTGGAATTGGTTGTTTAAAATCCAGCCCTGGCAAAAAAAAAAAAAAAAAAAAAGAATATGGGTCCACATGCTTTCTGCCAGTTAAGCCATTATATGTCAACATATGGACCCCTTTTTCATAAACATCAGCCTTTATATTAAAAAGTCATCTCCACTGAGAGAAAAAGAAAATTTCCATGGGTATTAGAGGCAAATAAAGAGAGAGAAGTTGGGGAAAATTATATCTTTATAGATATAAAGGAAATTAGAAAAAAAATAAAAGATAGGCCTCACTCTAGCTCCCTAACCTAAAGCCTAATAGCCTAGTAGTTAAGCATGCAGCATTTAGAATGACATCTGCCATTTAATAGTTGAATGACCTTGTCCAAGCACCATCCACAAATGCTTGTTTTCATGTGAAAAGTGCCTAGAAAAGAAAATCTTCCCAACTCCAATAGAAGAGAGGGAAAGGAGATGTTTTCTTGAATTTTTGCCACTCTGTCAACTACCATGTTTAAGGATTTTAAGGGTAAACCCAGTTGGACATAAGTCTAGCTGTAAAACAACAGGACACCAATGAAGTAGGATGTGGTGAGTGGCTGTGGCTGGCAGGGCCCCCACAGCCTGGGAAATGCTCAGGGAGCAACCCCCAACCACTTCTCCTCCTCTAGCAACATTCTTTCCACCTGCCAGAAGTCACATACCCCATGCATACTTTCTTTGTTATGGGCAAGCACAGTTCTTCCTCTTTAAGGATGATCCTTACCCTATGTGCTAAGACTTATGCAACCTTGTTAAGATGCTGTATAAATAAAGCTGTTTTAAGGGTTCAGAGGCTGGCTGCAGCGAACAACTGAGTCAGTCCTCCCGACGCCATCCTATCTCTCTTCTCATGTTGTTTTGTTCTTGTCTGTGTCCCTCTTCTTCATTTCCCACCTTTCCACTGAGGTCAACTCTTCCTCCTCCCATCGGGTCTCAAGAGATCCCTCTCTTGTGCCTGTACGCAACAGTAGAACAGGTGCTGTTACAGGTTTCTTTTCGGCAGATATACAGTGACATTTAATTAATTGACAGTATAACTTCAAATATTTAGTTGCCATGCACCTAGATCTCTGGTATCCAGGAATTTTTGCTATTAGTTGGGACAAGGATGATTCCATTTGACAGACAAGCTTCTATTTATTGCCTTGAAATTTTATGCATACTGGAAAGGTCTCAGGGTGTCGGTGACAATTTCTGAATATTCTAGCTCTCTCCTTATGCAGACTACATCTCTATAGAATTATCATTGTTTAATTTTCAACCAGTATGCCCTAATACAGAGTACTCAAAGCAAGGAAATTAAGACATCAACAATTTCAGTTTTAACTCACTGATTCTACTGTAAAATCAAATTCAACAATTCAAATTTTTTAATCTAATTTTGGATTACACTACACAAAAATGTAATGCTTTCTGGAAGTACAATAAAATTGTGAAAGCACAATGAATGAAATGTTTTTAAATATATATTTTATACAAAATCTCATGCCATCTTTTTTCCATGAAGACTGAGACACTGTGTTTAAAATAAACCCTAAATTAGATGTAAGCATACTGCATTTGGTCAATCTTAAAAATTATTGGTATGATGTTAATGGAAAACCCCCATCTCTCTCACACACACACGCAAACACATGTGCAAGCATACACAATTTGGAACTGGGCTAAGATTACAGAGATTTAGATCCTAGTTAAATTTCTGCCAAAAATTCATTGCATAGCCTTGGTCAAGCAGAGGCTGGTGATTACAAGTCAAACAGACCTACATTTGTTTCCCAATTGTGACATCTAGAAACTGTGTGGTCCTGCAAAAATCAGTTGCCTTGAAAATCTGTTTTGTCATTTGTATAATAGGATTTTTTACTAGAAGCTATTTCCTAGGGATGTTGTGATGTTTAAATGTGATAACATAAATTTTTTAGCACAATGCCTGGCACTAAGCGCTTAATAAATATTAGTGATCCCTAATTCTGGTAAGGTACATCACTCATCTAAGCTTCAGATTATTCATTTATAAAATAGGGAGAATGGCTTATGATTTGAATATCCCTTCTTACTCAAACTCTACAACTTAAAAGACAAAATCCAATGCTATTCTTTCATTCAGATAAAAATTATAAAACAAATATTAAAACACAAACACCACACTCTACTTTTTCATATTTTATTTTAGGATCTCTAAAATTAACAACAAACTAAAATCACATTCTATCCAAAGTTGCCTGATTTTGAACAGTTTTCTCTGGTATACATGTAAATGTCTAGGAGGTCTTAATTACCATGAAAGCTGGCTATATGCTAAAATATCTTTGAGGGTATTCACACAATGTGGGTAATAAGAAAAAAGTTCAAATATAAAGGATTTTACCTTATAGTAAACCACATTATAGTGCCCTTACAATATCTATAATGCTTTTCTAATGTACAGGTTATAACACCCTGCTGGACTTCATTTTAATCCATTCCTAAGCAGAAAATCTTTATGTGATATTGGGATGGTGTCTCAAAATGAGGCAGCAAAGTCAAATGTGTAAAAAGTCTCTGTATTAAACCATGATCACACTGCCATTCAAATAAAACTTGAGCTGTGTGAACAATGAAGTTTAAAAGCCAACTAGTACGAAATTGACTACCAATCCATAATAGTAACCATCATAATGATCAGCTGTGATTCACTGGATACGCAAATCAAAGCTATCAGGGATAACCAATGTAAAAGGGGTTAAATATATAAATCAATGAAAAATAATTAGAATATTCTAAAAGATACACGATGCAATCTCACCAAAGAGAAATACAGAAAAATGGCATACCTCTTAATTCAGTATTTTTCAAACTGAGAAAATTACAGACAGAACCATTTCTGGGATAATGTTCCCTTGAACATGTTTATGAAAATATGATGTATTTGGAAACTACCCACTACATAGAGCTCCATATTGCCCTTTATCTGACTTATATTCAAGTTTATTTAGTCATTGCAGGGTCCCTTGCCTGCTAATAATAAGTTATTGCATTTCACACATACACAGCTTGATCTATAACAATATCACATTGTTCCCCAGGAAATTGTTTTCTAGGGAGAAAAAAAAGAATGTATGTAGCTAGAGCTATTTTGATTAGTCAGTCAGGTGCTGTGGGAAGATGATAAAGAAGGAAATGTCATGGTCCTTGCCATTAAGGAGAGATTGAAACTCTCCCTGAGGAGTCCATTCTAACAACACACACATGCATACACATACTAAATAAAAAGATAATACAAATAAGGCTACATGAAAGTAACAAATAAAATAATTAATTTGGGAATTCTAGAAAAACTGAGCTAACACTTGGGTTAGACTTAAAAGGCACTTATGGGGAGATACAACTTGAGCTGAGCTTCCAAAGTGGGCAATGTAGATTAAGTAGAACAGAGGACATCTTAAGTGAAAGGTATGGCAGTGATGTGATAAGTCTGAGGATTGGAATGGAGGAAGATTTTTCAGGGAACATTCAGGAGAGTTGTGCATTAAAGAATAAAGGAAAATAAGATTCCTATGGTACAATGTGACCAGATTACAAAATTCTTTTAAATCCAGGTGGAATTTGTCTTAGAACAATAGAAAGTAGGGAGCCCAAAATATTTTGGTGAAAGAAAATGACTTAATGAAAGAAGTATTCAGAGACTATTAGCCTGGTGGTAAGGATTTGGGACATAGGTAAAGACTGCCTAGCAAGTGTCTGTTGTGATGGGAGGGGTAGTGATGGGATTTTAGGATATGAAATAAGGGGGGAATTGTGTGAGAGGACTTGCAAAGGAAAATTCACCAAGACTAAGCAATCCTTTAACTACAAAAAAATGGAGAAAAATCCAGATTTTTCTGTGAAATAGATCACATCCATGATAAGATGGTGGAGAGCAATTAATAGCACTATTGTACAATTTCTCCACCAAGGACATACAGGCATGCTGCTTCTCACATTTGCTGAGTAATAGAATCACTCCAAATTAAGTAGTGTTGAAGAGGTCCCTCAAAATAGTATTTGACTGCAGTGGTTCTAGCAAAGATGCACAGGAAGAAGAAAGAGGGACTCAGCACCAAATCTGGAACCAAAACTAAAGACTAATAAGAGACTGACTCAAGCAAAAAAAAAAAAAAAAAAAAAAAAGACAACAAAGAAAAATTTCTTATTCTGAGTTTCCAAAATGGATTTCACTGTCTCCAGAGTTTAAGTTCAAAGTCATTGTTAACCCACATCAAAGAGCTCCTTTAAGATTAACAGATGTACTGGAACACTAATTCGTGTTTATTTTTCTCCAAAGGTCTCTTATTTGAGGATTTATATTCCACAAATTCATTTCTGAGTGTTTCCTATTGTTCCACACCTAATATCTATAGATTAAGAAACTGCCTTCTCCAAATTTGTCAAGCCCATTTTGGGCCTGGGTATACTATACTCAGTAGGCCGGAGTCAAAGTAACAGGCAGATACCCTGCCCCATCAATTAGTACTGGAAACGTCATAAGCACAACTCCCCAAGCCTTCCCATATTCAGCTCAGAAATAACTCAGCCCTACCCTCTCCCACAAAACGGAAAAAGCGCCTGCGCAAGCTCAGTTACAAGCCTCACAGCGAAGCACACGCCTCCGGGTGATAATGCGCAGGCGCAGTGCTCTCGTTGCAGTTGAGCAAGCAAGGCGGTGAGGAATCTGTCCAGTTAAATCTAGAAGTGGTAGATTTCAATCCCTCCTTTTTTAGAAAGCAGGGGAGCCACTTCCTCCTACAACCATGCCATAACCACGTCCCAAATCTCGTCCTCTCTTGGAGCAAGGTTATTCTTTCTCTGGCAATACCCACTCTATCCCTATCTTCAGGTTTCTAACCTGAAGCTGCTGACAGCCTTCGCTCGGAGGGTACAGGCAGTTGGCTCCCCAGAAGCAGTACCAGTTTGTTGGCTATCTGTTTAGGACACCGAACCTACGCCCCACCCCCACCCCCGAGCAAAGCATTATCCCTCTGCTTTGCCCGCCCTCCTTTGCCCTGTGTACCCACCCAGATTTGGTGCTTACCTCAGGCGTAGTGTGTTCACGGAAGGGATTAAAGGAACTCAGATAGGCTACTGCTGAGACAGGCAGATTCAGCGAGATTTTTCCTGGATCTCCACTGCTGCCTCAGACAATGAATTCAGCGTGCCCGATCATCAATTCTCTTCATGATCGTGACGTCACAAAAGACAGCAGCCAATAGGAGCCCCGGATCAGCTCTGGACAGTCCTTGGCCTCACCCCAGAACCTTAGAGTAGGGAGGGGAGAGCAGACATGGCTGCCTGCCATTGGGCAGCTTTTTCTCCTGCACATATCAGCTGCATGTTTGGCCAGCCCCTTGTAGCTCTCCTTCTCTGAATAGCGGTGAACAACCAGCATTCCTGCAACAACAGTTACATGCCTCCATTTAAGCAGGTTCTGCCAGGCCTTCCAACTTGAGAGTCACTTTCAGCAAAATTGTTTTATATTGCCAAAACCAAAAGATAGTGTAGAGACCTACAGTCTCTTATGGTCAGTGTTCAGTTCACAATTGTATATTCAATTTCACTAAAATCCAGAAGGTATCCATTGAGCCTTTTGTAGTTTCATTAAGTGTAAGTGTACTATTATATGTGACTGGTTGACTCTGTTGACTGGGGTAAGAAATTACGGGTTCCATTCACCTGACTTTATTCTCTGTTCTGACAGAAATTTCTTGAGTTATTAGAATTACACCATTACATCAAATATATCCAAACATATGTCAGTATGTCACTTAATATATTCCTCATATTTTCTGAATGCTATAAGATAGAGTATATAATCATGTGTTAAGTTATGAACTACAGACAAGAGCTATATTGTTGAATGTCTGAAGACATTGGTTGAGGGAAAGTTAAGGAAGCATTTTACATTATAATTAAAACTTGAGATGGTTCTTGAATGGTAGATTAGAAAAGATAGAAGGCACTGACTTAAAAGTAAAGAATAGGCAAAGGCAGAGAAGTATAAATATGTATCACATGAGGTGGTCCATGATGACATCAGCTTGACAAATAGAGGGCATATGGTGGGGACTAGATGGAGATAGGATAGGCTAATCTTTGAAAATAGGCAGATAAATTTTTAAATTTCTTTTTAATTTTTTTATTAAATTATAGCTGTGTACATTAATGCAATTATGGGATACAATGTGCTGGAACTTTTATTTGATTAAAAGTCACTAAAGCTGGCTCCAGGCCTATAGCTCAGCCGCTAGGGTACCAGCCAAATACACCAGAGCTGGTGGGTTCGAACTCTGCCTGGGCCTGCCAAAGAACAATGACAACTACAAAAAAAACATAGTCGGCCACTGTGGCTGGTGCCTGTAGTCCCAGCTACTTGGGAGGCTGAGGCAAGAAAATCGCTTAAGCCCAAGAATTTGAGGTTGCTGTGAGCTGTGACCCCACAGCACTCTACTGAGAGCGACATAGTGAGACTCTGTCTCAAAAAGAAACAAAAAAGTTACCAAAGCCTTTGGGCAGGAGAACTCAATCCTCTACAGTCAATGATCTACAGGGAAACAGGTATGTTTTATAAGAAACAAAAGCCAGACTATGTCCAGCTCCAGACTATCCAATGGTTTCCGTTCACATATACAATAAAATGTGAATTGTGTACTGTGTCTTCAAGGCCCTAATGACCTGGATGGATTTTACCACCGTCTTACCTCATCTCCTGCCACCCAGCCACTAACTCACTTTCTAATCATTATGGTCTTCTCTACATTTCTCAAACAAATCAAACTCACGCCCATATCAGTGACCTTTCCTGTTGTTCCATCTCATCTTTGTATGAACTACCCCATTACTTGATTAAAATTTCTGTTCAAACTCAATCTATTTAAAAAGGTGTTCCCTATTTAAAATTGTGGTATTCTTAATGCTTCCTATATAGGGGCTTCCTGTTTAATTTTTCTTAATAGCACCTATTATTATCGCTTTTACTCTGTCTTTTAATTATTGCAAATATAAAATCCATGAAGGCAAAGATTTTGTTTGTTTTGTTTATTATTATATACCTGACATCAAGAAGAGCTCAGTAAGTACTCCTTGTATGAATGAGTGAAAGCAAATTTTTTAAAGTCATTAATTTGTATTTTCCATTCTGTTGAGATAGGCTAGAGTGAGAGAGACCAGTTTACACAGCTGTAGTAGTAATCCAGCTTCATTCAGTTGTTCATTCCTCTTTTCCCCTCATACTCCATATCCAAGCCATCAGTAAGTTTGAAGGCTGTACCTTCAAAATATGTCCCAAATCTGAGCACTGTTTACCTCCTCTTTCACTACTATACTGAAGTCTCTATGACCTCTAGATTGAACTACTGCAAAAGCATCTTACGTGGTTTTCTATCTTCCATTATTATCCTTCTCCAATATTTTTCTTAGCCACTTAAAATATTTTTTATAAAGTTTGAATTAGATAATATCACTACCTTGTTTAAAGCTCTAAAAATGCTTCCCATTAAATTAACAATAAGATAATTAACAGCTAATAAATTATATAGAATAAAGCAATAAAGTTCCGAGTTTGGGCTTATTGCCCACTACTTTTTCCTGCTCTATTTTTCAGCCATAAAAATGAATGAAATCCTGTCATTTGCAACAAGATAGATGGAACTGGAGTACATTATGTTAAGTGAAATAAGGCAGGCACAGAAAGACAAATATGTGTTCTTACTCATATGCAAAAGCTAAAAAATTTATCTCATGTAGGCAGAAAGTAGAATGGTCATCAGAGTCTCAAAAAAGGGGGATAAAGAGAAATTGGTAAACGGACACAAGAATACAGTTAAAATAATAGGAATAACATTTAGTGTTTGGTAGCACAATAAGGTGACGGCAGTTAACAATAATGTATTATATATTTTAAAATGACTAAAGGGTTAGATTTAGAATTATCTCAACAGAAAAAAATTATAAATGGTTAAGGTGATGGATAACCCAATTACCCTGATTTAGTTATTACATACTATATACTTGTATCAAAATATCACATGTACCCCATAACTATAACTATTAGGTGTCCATAAAAATAAAATGAAATATCCCTCCAACAATAAAAGACCACAACAGATCATGGGAACTCATTTTTAGATATTCATGGATTAAAGCTATTTGTACATCAATGCCTTGTTTTAGTGAGGCTGCTCTGGATGTTCTGAACAAACTTACCTGAACACAATGATCAATATTCTCAAATTATAAATACAATCTCTGGACACAGGTAATCACTGGTATTCTAAAAGTGTGGGAAATAATGTTCAATATAACTTTGACTTATAGGGCTTTCAAGGACCTAGTCAATGCTTCCATCTAGTCAATGCTCTTCTTCCTAAATAGGTTGGTACTAAACAATAACCTTTGTAATATTTTTAATTCATGTATGTCATAAGCAACAAACTATGAAGACTCAGCATGTATGAATAATTTAATGTAGTAATCAAATAAAACTTAGAAAGTCAGACATTTTTAAACTCAGATCTAATCTACATTTACTAAAGCTTCCATAATATTGAGCACTGTACTGGATATACTCACAAATGCTATATCATTTAATCTTCACAACCCAGAGAGGAGGGATTAAATTCTCTTTTACAGGTGACAACACAGAATATGAATAATCATTATGTCAATAAAGCAGAAATTTGTAAACATTTCATGTAAATGACCTTAATTAGCATGAGTTTTGTACAGTGAAACAGAAGTTTTAATGTTTTTTCATACTTAGAACTTAGAAAAGGGAACATATACATTTTTTATGATTTAGGATGTACTCTGTTTCCCTTTTCTCATACCACACCTAGTAACAATAATATTTGTGATTTTATTGAATCATAACCACATGCCAAATACTGTGATAAATTGGCTACATGTATTCTCTCATTTAAGCTCTACAACAACTCTATGGGAGATTATTGGCTCCATTTTCAGAGGAAGAACTAAGTCTTACATAGATAAACCTCACCAAGCTTATATGTGAGAGAACCAGGATTCAAACTTAGTTATACTGAATTTCAAATCCCATTATTTATAAGTACTTTGCTATATTGCCTTCTGTGCTTATGTGATATTTGCATTCATTTTTTTAAAGTCCTATCTTTAAATTTGACTAAAAACTATATGATAGGTGGTACCAAGAAATTTTCAAGTAATTTCAATTTCAATTTTCAAATTTCAATTTCAAGAAATTTGGTAAGTATAATATTAGCATTGTGTTTCTGAAGGAAAATGCCATCCTTATAGAGATACATACTGCAATATGTAGAGGTGAATAAAGATGTGATGCATGACTTTTGTTTTAAATGTTCAACAAAATAAAATGTTTAAATAAAGCACACATTGGCAAAATAATGACAGATGTTGAGTCTGAGGTCTGTTTGTATGAGGATTTCATGATTCTTGGTTCTTTTTTGTATATTTAGACTTTATATAATTATTATTTTAAAGAAATCATGAAACTAACTTGATGCTTGTAACTTAGAAGCTAGGGTTTCAGCTACATACACCAGAGGTGGCAGGTTTGAACCCAGGGTGGGTCTGCCAAACAACAATGATAACTACAACCAAAAAATATCTGGGTGTTGTGGAGGGCGCCTGTAGTCCCAGCTCCTTGAGAAGCTGAGACAAGAGAATCACTTAAGCCCAAGAGTTGGAGGTTGCTATGAGCTGTGATGCCACAGCACTCTACTGGGCAACACAGTGAAACTCAATTATTATTATTATATTATTATTATTAATAATAATAATAAGAAGAAGAAGAAGAAGAAGAAGAAGACAGAAGAAAGAAAGAAAGACAGAAGAAAGAAAGAAAGAAAGAAAGAAACTACACACCCAGCAAACCCTCTATGGTCCTCCTCTTAGCTGGCTTTCAATGCCTAAGGGGAGAGGTGATCATATTCTTACCCACACCGTGCCTTCCATCTAAAAGGTCACACATAGCAGAATCAACTGGTTTATATTTCCTATTTACTCCTAGGAATCAGCTACATTTGGTTTTGGATACCAAAACAACTGGAGGGTAATAGAAACTCCTGACTACTGGAAGTTATAGTATGTCCATTATGCTTTAACCATCCTATTATATTAAATATAAAAGACACACTTTTTTCTGACACTCTTATCCAGACTTATTTTTGCTCATACAACTTATCACCTATGTGACATTATATTAATTATTGTGTACTTGTTAACTGGCTTCTAATTTCTCCCCTACATGGTAAGTTCCCTGAGGTAAAAGGTCTTTTCTGTTTGTTTACAGCTATATCCTAAGAAGTTTGAACAGTGCATGCCCCATAATGAGCAATCAATAAATCTTTGTTTAATAAAAGAACAAATGAATAAAAAGGTAGCTGCAGTAATTTTTTTATTGTGGCAGCAGGCAAGGGAAAAGGTACTACACTAGAATAATTTTATGTACTCAAGTGGAAAAGGATAAACTGAGAACTTAGAAAAAGATAGCTTTCCTCTAGTGGCCTGGTGATGGTGATACAAACTTTCCCAGATGTTACAGGCCAATAGGTCGTTTGAATAATATATTTCTCACCTCCATTCTGAGAAATTATTAGAACAACAAAGATTTCTAACCATCTTCCATCTTGATTAGGGATCTGCATAGACCAAGGCTGAGGGAAACCAGTCAAACCATTAGAGAGTTTAGAATCTCAGAGTGTTTGAAGTCCTCAGAATCATTTTATGTCATTGAAAGGTTAATGAGAGGGTACCAGGTACCCTAGTAAAATGAAGATCCTTACTCAGTTTTCATTGTTATACATTTGTTACCTGGGTCTGAGACCAGAACTGACACCTTTCAGTTTTCTTCATCTACTCTAGAGAAATGAGAAATAAAAAGGAAAAAATTATTACATTGTTACTTATCTGGAAAATTTTAACACTAAAATGTAATTTAAAAATAGCATATCATCCTCTTTTTCATATTAGTCATAGAGAAAGAGACCATGTAAGCACTGAGATTAGGAAAGGGATAGAAAATGAAAAGAACAGTCTCAGGTCTGGTAGCGTGGTTCCTCCTGCTTTATTTTTATTGCTGAGTAATGTTTTGGCTATTTGAGGTTTTTTCTGATTCCATATAAAATGAAGTATTATTTTTTTCAAGGTCTTTAAAATATGACAATGGAGCTTTAGTAGGTATTGCATTAAAATTATATATTGCTTTGGGTAGTGTAGACATTTTAACAATGTTGATTCTTCCCAGCCATGAGCATAGTATGTTTTTCCATTTGTTAACATCTTCAGCTATTTCTTTTCTTAAAGTTTCATAGTTCTCTTTGTAGAGATCTTTCACGTGCTTTGTTAGGTATACTCCCAAATATTTCATCTTCTTTGGCACTACTGTGAAAGGAATAGAGTCCTTGACTGTTTTTTTTGTTTGTTTGTTTGTGTGTTTGTTTTCCGGCTTGGTTATTGTTGGTATATATAAAGGCTACAGATGTATGTGTGTTGATTTTGTAGCCTGAGACATTGTTGTATTCCTTGATAACTTCTAAAAGTTTTGTAGTAAAATCCCTAGTGTTTTCCAGATATACGATCATATAATCTGTGAAGAGTGAAAGTTTGATCTCTTCTGACCCTATGTGGATACCCTTGATTGCCTTTTCTTCCCTAATTGCAATGGCTAAAACTTCCATTACAATGTTAAAGAAAAATGGAGACAAGAGGCAACCTTGCCTGGTTCGTGATCTAAGTGGAAATGATTTCAGTTTAACTCCATTCAATATGATATTGGCTGTGGGTTTGCTGTAGATGGCCTCTATTAGTTTAAGAAATGTTCCTTCTATACTGATTTTCTTAAGTGTTCTGATCATGAAGGGATGCCGGATATTATCAAAAGCTTTTTCTGCATCAATTAAGAGAATCATATGGTCTTTATGTTTTAGTTTGTTTATGTGCTGAATTACATTTATAGATTTACATATGTTGAACCAGCCTTCAGTCCCTGGGATAAATCCCACGTGGTCATGTTGTATAATTTTTTTGATGTGTTGTTGGATTCTGTTTGTTAGGATCTTATTGAGCATTTTTGCATCAATATTCATTAGTGACATTGGTCTATAATTTTCTTTTCTTGTTGGTTTTTTCCCTGGTTTAGGGATCAAGGTGATGTTTGCTTCGTAGAATGTGTACTATAAATCGATAGTGATCAAAACAGTATGGTACTGTCACAAAAACAGAGAAGTAGATATCTGGAACAGAATAGAGAACGAAGAGATGAATCCAGCTACTTACAATTATTTGATCTTTGACAAGCCAATTAAAAACATTCAGTGGGGAAAAGATTCTCTATTTAACAAACGGTGCTGGGTGAACTTGTTGGTGATCTGTAAAACACTGAAACTGGACCCACAACTTTCACCATTAACTAAGATAGCCTCTCACTGGATGAAAGATTTAAACTTAAGACATGAAACTCTAAAAATTCTTGAAAAAAGTGCAGGGAAAACTCTTGAAGAAATCGGCCTGGGTGAAAATTTTATGAGGAGGACTAACCAGGCAACTGAAGCAGTATCAAAAATACATTACTGGGATCTGATCAAACTAAAAAGCTTCTGCACAGCCAAGAACATAGTAAGCAAAGCAAGCAGACAACCCTGGGAGAAAATATTTGCAGGCTATACCTTCGATAAAGGTTTAATAACCAGAATCCGCAGAGAACGCAAACATATTAGCAAGAAAAGAACAAGCAATCCCATTTCAGGGTGGGCAAAGGACTTGAAGAGAAACTTCTCTAAAGAAGACAGATGCACGATCTACAAACACATGAAAAAAAGCTCACCATCCTTAATCATCAGAGAAATGCAAATCAAAACTACTTTGAGATATCACCTAACCCCAGTAAGACTAGCCCATATAACAAAA
>CAUYPK010103993.1:0-22396 GCA_963574355.1 Loris lydekkerianus
TAGCTTTCATGTGAAAGCCATAAATTAGTTTCATAGTAGGGCTGAGTACATTGGATAATATTTTTAAAGTATTATTTTGTTGTGAAGAAAACTCCAAGATATGTTCAGGCTGAAAAAATGACCTCTTCTGTTGAATCCAACATATTAAACAACATCAATACTATTTTAGTTTGAAAATAGACCCGGCTAGCACTAACCATTTTGTTGATCAGTAGAAATAATTATTTTCAGCAATAATTTTAAACTTTGAGTGGTGTTTCATCGATTTCAGCTCTCATTATAATTTGGTCACAGATAATGAACACTTTTGCACTATTGACTTAGATATATATGAGTAAAACACGCTGCAAAAATGATTAACCTCTTTAAAAAAGTACATCTAAAACTCAGAAATGTTAGAAGTATTCATTTACTTAATAACAATTAACTATGATTTATTAATCATATCATAACAGAAATGTATCTTTTAATCAATAAGTTTTTTAATTACTTCACATTAATGTAAATGTAACATATTATTCATTTTTCTATAACTCAATAAGGCTCTCCACACAAATCTAAATTGGAAAGGCTTTCTAGAAGATGGTATATTATATTAAACTGAGTATATTTAACATCTTCAATTGGGCTCAGTCAACCTCAGATGCTTGAATATTTAAAGCTAATTTTTGATTTTGCTATTGTTTTTGTCTCTTAATTTAATTGCTAATATTCTACTCTGTGTTAAAAGAAGATAGTTTAGTTTTACAAAGTACAAAGCAGATAAGTGAAGTAGAAATACCTTAGAAAGAAACTCAGAAAACCTGACCTCACCTGCTTTCAGTGAGAAATAATACACACGCTTTGAGCATCAGCAGTACACATCTGCAAATTTGGCCAATAATTTCCACTCTCTTGCAAGGACTGAAAGAAGTAGAGCAGATTGGTTTTATTAGTGTTATTGCTCAATTTCAGTTAAAATCCCAAACTTAAAATCAAGATATATCACACCACTCAAAATATGCGGGACTTTCTTTTTGTTTTTTTTCTTCTGAAATGCTTTCTCATGAAATTCTTGGTCTGTTTTGCCATTTTTTCCCCCTTCTTCAGAGCTGCTTCATGGAATTCTTTCCAGAATATGATAAGGAACAGATACAAAAGTTTGCTGGTAGGATTACAGAACAGAACAAAGCCTCTGATGGATAGCACACATCTGGTTAGCAGTGCCTTTAAAGAAGAAGAAAGAATCTGAAAACACGTGATCGCTAACTTGTTATATTCTTTTGTAATCCTTCCTTGTTTATAAGCCTGGAAAGAGTGAAGGTACAGAAACCCAGGCATTTAAGAGGAAATTGTGAGGCAGAGCAAATACTCTGCTAACATAGAAAAAAAAAAAAAAAAAAAAAAGTGGCCACATTTTTACCGGGGCAGAGGGGGGTAGGAAAAAAATGAAACAGGTCTTTTTTATCTTATTATTCTGGTTCCTGAATAAATCAAAGGAAGGAGTTATCTTTTCTGATATATATATGTGTGTGTATGTGTGTGTGTGTGTGTGTGTGTGTGTAGATGTGTGTGTGTGCGCGTATGTGGCTAGCTGTAACACTCAGACTTGTGTGAAGAAAAGTAAAATGAATTTTAGAGAAAATGTGTGACTAAACAATACCTTTGCCTAAACAAGAGAGCAAATCACAAAAGAAATCAATTATACCTCCACATTGTGAAAATATTTAAATTTTTACCATTAATCCTTGTTGGTTGGATTCCTGATTAATTCTTTAAAATGTGTTATTACAAGTCTCCAAGAGCTCTGGGGCCATTAAAAGTCCCTGTAGAAAAATTTACTAGCTAAAAAAGGCACATGTGTCTTTTCTAATGAACGATGTTCATGTTAGGGCGAGAGAAGGGTATTGGAACAACTCAAAGAGGCGGCACCTCACTCACAGGCTTTGTATTGGTCCATAGTCTTCCATACATGCTCCCTCCAACCTGCCACGGAGTGTTTTCCGTATGATATTAAGTAAATGTTGATAAATGAGTTATTAAATAAAGATAGCTGAGCCTCTTAATGTTCAGTGACCCACTGAAAGGAAGGCAAATTCCACCAGGTAGCTGGGATGCTCTAGAAATAAAGGCTCTGATGAGGCCTTGGACTTCATCTGGGAACAGTGCCCTGGGAGCTATCCAAGGTACTAACCAGCCCCAGATTATACTGTGTCCCCTTTCTGATTCGTTTGTCTTTGGAAAACAGGAAAAAGAGATGGGAGAAGGCATAGAGAGAAGAGAGAAATGTTTTTCTACCTATTCTAAGTTAAAATCTTACCTTCGACTGTTATCAGTTTGCATATCTGAAAAGGTATTTAATCTAAGTCTCAATTTCCTCATTCGGAAATGGATGTGGCACCATCTACCTGAAAGGATCCTAAAATGTGGTGAAAATTAAATTGATTATTATAATTGACATATAAAGCATTTAACACAGTACCTAACACAGAATAGGTACATTATAAGTGTTTATCCATTATTATTAATACTTTAAGATATAATACAACAAACACCAATGTATCTACTCTCAGGACAACTGACAGTTACATATTAACATATCAGCCTCAGATTTAATGCCTCCTACTAGAATTTTACACTTGGTGTAAACAGAAAGCTTGTTCCTTTCCTACATTATTTGCCTATGACTGGTCCAAACATTCTGAGAGAATATTGTGTGTTCTCAATACATATGTGCTAGAAATGAATACGTAAAGAAAGAAAATAGTAATAGCCACACACACTCATGAAAAAGAGTGAGCTATATCGCAAACACCATTAGGAAGACAACAAAAGGTGCACAGTATAACCCAGATTAGGAAAAAAAAGTAAATGGAGACTTTACCAACAAAACAATCCCTCATTTGTCTCTGCTTAGGCATTCCTGGAGTATAAAATAATAGTATAGGGGCAGTGCCTGTGGCTCAAAGGAGTAGGGTGCCTGCCCCATATCTTGGAGGTGGTGGGTTCAAGCCAAGCCCCAGGCAAAATAATAATAATAATAGTATAAATAGTATATAATATATACATATATACTATATAAATGGTATATAATATAATATATACTATTATATACATATATACTATATATATAGTATATAATATATAGTATATATAATACTATATACTATTTATACTATTAAAATATAATATATATTATATTTATATATATATTATTTATATATAAAATAATATATACTATTTATACTATTAAAATAATAATAATAGTATAAATACCTGAGCCAAATTTCCTGGTGAAATGTTTTAACAGTGAAACTATTTTTTTAGCTTGTCCTCAATGCTATCTAACCATTTAAGTTTCTCTGCGTTTACAGACTCTGCCCCACACAGACAGCATGACATAAATCCAACCCACTTACACCCACTCCCCGTGGTGAGAGCCTCCATCCAATCTCCTACTCTAACCTTTTTTTGAATTTTAAATCATGTCAGATATCTACCATGCTTCCCAGTGCAAATATTCATTGCTGTTATGACCACAAATCTATTGTTTTTCTCCTCCTATTCTTTCATGAGCCAACTAGAATAAACATCCTAGATAGTGACTCTTCCATGGAAAACACAACGACTTTGTGGATAAAGACAGCAGTCAACTCTCTGATATCCGTTCAACACAGAATCAAAGCGTCATTGGAAAATGTACATCTGAAAGAAGCAGAGTGCACAGGCAGGCTATCTTATAATTATTGAAAACCTCACTAATTACCAATGAAAACAGAATTCTCGTGAATTTATTTACACATAGATATTTTCTAAAAGCCACCTGCTTTGTGCAGTTATATCAGTCTCACGGTATTCAAAATACCATACTTTGAGAAAAATAAAATTCATACTAAAAAATTAACTCTATTTTTACCCAATCAAAAAGTTTGTTGTTTATTCTGTGAAATAAGCCCCCTGAATAAAGCAATTAGAGCATAATTTCTGTGCAAGCCAGCACAGTAGAAGGCAGAATAATCCCGTATAATTGGAGGAGGGGGCAGGGTGATCTGCTGGGTTCATCTCCTTCTGGTTTTTATGATTGTGAGAAATTCCATAAGCTACAAAAATGTTTGCTTTTTTCCTTTAAATGTCATATCATTTGTTTTTTTCTTGCATGTATGTCAGCCAAAAGAGACAATAGCTCATTTATGATAATCAAATATGAAGATTCTGCTTGCAAATAAATATACACATAGTCATAATTGCAGGGCGATTGATTCCGAAGTCTTGCAGAGACCCTACACTTTCTTTCTACTGACTGTGACAAAGCTCTCCCTGTAAATGGCATAATGGCATAACTGTGTTTATTTGCATTTTGGGATCCTGGACATTTACATCCATAGAGAAAGAACATTTTAAGTTTTTAAAAGTTGATTGGAATTGTTATAGGAAAGTAATAAGGAGTTATAGATGCTGTGAGTTTTCATCAAAGCCATTAAAAATAATTTTACAAATCAAATCAATACTTACTATAAAGATCTGTGTCATCAGAAGTAACATCGTTCTACACATTGTCTCTGTGTCTTCAAGCCAATTTTAAGAAAAATAAATATAAAAATAAATGCACCATATCATAGACATATTTGGAACTCTATCCCCTTATTGATTTCATGGTAAGGAAATATATCCTCTCAGAATCTCATGTAAGTTCAGATATTTTATACTTTTCATGAATGAGGGTAGAGTTAATTGGCTTTTAAGGTATTGAGAGTCTTAACAATTAATTGTACAAGACAAGATACATCCAAATTTGCCTTCAAGAGACAAGAAGGCTTCCAGGTGTAAAGATCTTATAGTAGTAAAATTAATAGCCCTTGATATATTTTTAAGGAATATAGGTGTCTCAAAATTTTGCACTCAACGTAGAATAGGAAAAAAATACATTCAGTGAAACAAAATTTACAGGGCTTACTTAGTACTGTGTGTGGGTAACTAGTCAACTAAACTCAACTTATTAACTGTAAGAGGTTTATGCCTTTTATAGGAATTAGTGATGGGTTTACCACAGCTTAATTTGATTAGCCATTGAAGTTCTTCAAATAACTTTCATTTCAATTCATGCTTTCTAAACAATCTGACTTCCTGGAGAAAGATTTCTGAGTAAGATGATACGTGGGTTGGCCCACACGAGCATCTCCGTTCAGACTGTGCTGTAAATCTCTTGAAGGTGACCATTCCAAAGGCTGAGGCCAAAGTAGCATGACCTTTTCTGACCTAACTTCAGAATTCGTGAAGCTTCGCTTGTTCTGAACTCTACTGGGTATAAATGAATCACTCAGGTTAACCCAGAATTCAATCTTAATTTTTTCCCATAGCACACATTTAAACGTTCATTACTTACTTTTTTATTATCTGTCTTCCTGCACTAAACTATAGCTTTATATATGCAGCAATTTTGTTCTTATTGTTTATTCACTGATGTAGCCTCATTACTAACGCTGTCCTGGTACATAATTGGTGCTAATAAATCTTTATTAAATGAACACATTTTCAAATTTCCCTTGATAGGTATGAAAATAAATAGATGCATTTATAAAACACAGATGTGCTTAATTTTCAAGGAAATTTAATAGCTACAAAATTGTAATTATATAGTATGTTTCATGGATTATTAATTCTATGATACATTGCACAAAGTGGGTTTCATAGTCAAATGTGTTTGGGCAACAATGAATGCCATTTATCTCCAGAAAAACCGCTCTGATCTTTTACACATTGAAGGCACCTAGAAATCTTAATCTTTTTTTAAAGTGCTTAATTTTGTTCAACTAAATTTCCCTAAACTTATAATGAAATACCTTCCTAAACTTATAACAAAGCACCTTACAACAGTAGTTATTTACCTGTCATAGAGCTAGTTTTCCACAGAACACATTTCAACCCAACTCTTTCGTCCTATTTTCTTGGTATTCATGGGCAAGAAGGATGCCAGATGGGAGTGCCATTCTCTGGCAGTATCACAGCCTGGTGAAAAGAGGCCCTAGGACTCAATCAACCTGCCTAAGGCCACAAGAAGAGTTACAGGAAATCTGAGAACGGAAGCCTGGTTCTCCTGGTAGCAAGATGCTCTTTTCAGAACACCATGGGCTTCTCAGGTTCACAGACACAATCCTACCTCGGACTCACCCTAGATGGATGGTTCTTCTCTTCTTAAGAACCCCCTGAGAGACACAATCTGCACTCTCACTCAGTAGCCTGTGCCATTATTTATCAAGTCAAACTCAGATTACAGTAGGGTGTGGGATACCATTACGGAGGGAAAGCATTTTCTTTGTCTGGTTGGAAATGCTCTATTAAAAAAGTCATTTATGATAAATCCACAAGTACAATTTGCACTTGCACCTTGGCCAACAGGGTGGTGGAGGTTGGAGCGGCATCTTCATGTGCTCAGCCCTGGCTCCGGGCCCAGGTTTAATGACAGTCTAAGTCCTCACACTCACAGGGCCCCCCCAGCAAGGCTGCCAAGTGTTTGTCATAGTCATGCACATCAGCCTGTCACAGGAATGGAATGTGAAATGGTCTAGAGTGGGGCAGACACCAAGGAAAAGGGTTTTTCAGCTCCAAAGTGCAAATAGAACCTGAAAATAGAACTTCAAATACAAACTCCGTATATTCTACTGAAATGACAAGATATGTATATAAATCATCAAATTCTCTTTTAACTTTTTCAGTCAAATATTTTACTCACTCCACTCATTTGGGGACATTATTTATAAAACACTTGTCTATAGGTGAGCATTCATTCATCTGCTCCATTACACTATGTAATAAGTAGAATCTTAGAAAACTGGGAATAAAACATTGTGTAAAAAAGAGCATAAGCTTTGTATTGCCATACATCTAGGATTCAGTATTCATTGCAGATTCATTAATTACCATATAACCTTTATCAGGTTACTTAACAAAGCTAAGCATCTCACATCTTAAAAATGGGTCCCTTAAGTAGTATTTCATTGTATTTTCATGACAACTGAATAAGAAAACTTATTGGAAAGTAGCTGGCACAGTGGCTGGAAGACAGTAGGTTTTCAATAAATACTCTTATCTCCTATACAAAATCAGAATTATATTTTAAGTCCACTGGGAAATATAATAATTTAAAAAAATTGAGCATAATCCTTTTATAAAGCACAATGGTGTTTTAATGCAAATTAATGCTCATTCCATTTATTTACTTGTTCTGAAATGTCAGATTTTAACAAAGTCAACTTTTTAAATGGGGAACAACTTTACATTATGTTATGCTCATATTTTTTCTCTATCATTTGTAGGTAGAAGCTTCAAAACCTAATAGACTGATGCATAAATTTTAAAAATTACAAAACATAGATTCCATCTATGGTGCATCTTAGAATGGGTACAGGTGATTGCACTAATGTACACAGCTATGATTTAACAATAAAAAAAATTTTTTTTTAAATTACAAAACAGCCTGTGGGAGTCTTTACCTATTCTTAAAAATTCCAGTAATTATATTTAAAAGCTAATTTTAGGGGAATTCTATAGATATAACAGAGGAGGAAGGCTCTGTAATTAAACCCTTATGTGTAATAACTTTGGCAAATAGCAGACTAACAGAAAAAATCATGTACAATAAGGAAAAAAATTATCTGTGACATATTTGTGATAAGAAGAAATCTGCTAGATTGGCTAGCTGACAAAATTACAAACTTCAGAGTGGCTAGAGAGTTTCACTGAAATGAGACCCAGCATTTCACACCAAAGTATCCACAGAAACTATGTTTACCAAAAGATACACACACTGAAATATTTATAGTGACAGTATGTGTAATAGCACCCATATGGGAAACTGCCTAAATTCTCACCAACAGCAGACGTGGTAAAACAAATTATACTACGCTTATACAATGAAATACTACAAAACTGATAATAAATGTTCTATGACTAAGAACAACATTGAGAAATCTCACAAGCATAAAGTCAGCAAAAGAAATCAGACATGAAAGGGTCCATATGATTCATTTCCCACGGAGTTCAAGAGGACACAGATCATATCTGTCATGAAGAGAGCACTTATTCTACATTTACTAAGTTTCACATGTATCTTATAAGATGCACCGCAGTAGAATGTAAATGTCTTAGCACCATCAAAGCCTTGTGTTTCCTATACCCAGCATTTGTTTGCATTTCCCATGGTCTGTGAAAATTCTGTATGTTCTGGCCTTGTGCGTGTCCCAGATTTACTCCAGTCCACCTCCTGTGCAGCACCTCCAGCCGCAGTGAATTTGGCCAGGATCTTGAAAACAATGACCGGCTCTAGCCAGCTCCCTCCCCTTCAGGAGATGGGTCTTGTCCCAATCCTTTTGGCTAATGGCTGAGGTTTTATTTCAAATTTCTTGAGTTCAGTTCCTCCTGGTTCCACAATAGTGCAACTGGCATAATTAAAAGCACTCCATTTCCTGCTAAGCACCCATAAACCAAACTGTGCCTTTGAACTATGAATACCAGCAAAGATCAGCCTGAGATTGCCCTCTGATTTTAAATATGTAACTTTGCTTTGTTATCCTCTCCCTTGAGCATCAGCCCTAAGCCAGGCCATTATTTCAACATGGCTTATTCCCTGTTCCTCGTTTGCCATCATTATGTTCCAAGAAGCCATAGGCAAAGTCCATGCAAAATATGATATTGTTCATAGTCATTGCCTTTCTGGCTACAGATTCAACCAAACAGAAATGTACCAGTTTACATTATTTTGAACCTTAGTAAGCCAAAGGCATGGAAAATTCCCTAAATACAAAAGGCATTTAGGCCTGGCAAAGACTGGAAAATGCAGACAATGATTGCAGTTCTACATTTCAAGTCATTTTCCATAAACATGTATAATCGTTTCAAAGTTAAAATTGAAGTTCACTTGTGTCTAAACTATAGAAATCACTTTATATTGGATGTCCACCAAATCTGCAAACTATTTTCATGTAGAAAAGAGAAAAAACACTTTGAGATTTTACACTAAAAATATACTCTGGGGGCAAGCCCACGTCAAAATTATTCACCTTAGCAATTCAATCTGAAAGTAAACTAAGATAGTTACATAACTCAAGTTAGAAAACTAAAATTTTAAAATAATTCATAATGGCTGAATTTTTAATCTATCAAAGGAAGTTCCTGGAACCAAAATTACTTTCCCAGTTATTCTATTACAATACAGTTAAACTTACGTAGTTCAACTTGATTGTTTCAGTAAAATAACAATTTCTGACTGTTTTACAGGTTCCAGTTATTTAGATCTCTTTGTACTATGAGTCCATTTTCTCCTACTGGGCTGAGGTTTCCACTACCTCATGCTCTAACCGGCTTAACCATCATGTGGAAGATGAGAAAATTTACTTACTGTGAAGTAATAAAAGATATTGTTCACAAGTTAGGCAAGGTCATGGCCCATAAAATGATGGACATATAAACACATAGAATGATGGATGTGGAAAGACACAAAATGATGTGTGTTGGGCACAGTTGGGGAAAACCCTAGGAAATGTCAAAATGAGTACATAAGCCCCAATCAAAAGAATTGAGTCTCTGCCTGCTTCTGCTTTAATTAGTTTCAGGACTGAATAAGTGGCTGCATTTCTGAAATTGAGCATCTGAGCCTGAACAGCAGCTTTTGCACCGTGGGTGCTGTCAGCAAGCACTGTCACTATAGGATAATCCTGCTAAGTTGTCATGTCTGCTCAGTGCATGAAATTGAAAAAAGCAAATTTCTCAGGATAGTAAACATGGTTCCTCTCATAGGGATTTAGGGAAAGCTGCATGCATTTGTGAAAATTTTAAGTATTTGCCATAGACACACTCACACACGATGTTTCTGTTTATTCTGCTTACCAGAAACATGACATTAAGAGGCGTCACTTACTCTAACTATAATATTTATTGCTCTCTCAACATTCATTATAACCAGTCCTAATGATGGTTTGGATTGGTTATATATTTAATAAGGACATTTATTTTTCTGATCTATTTATATTAATCACTTTCCATGCTCCGTCACGTGCACTGAATTCAAGGATACAATAATCTAAAACTATTTTTTTTCCACTTTTTTATTTTTTAATTAAAGAAAAAGAAGCTTCTTGGATATGCTACAGGCAACAGTCTCTAGAAGCTGAGGAAAATCCATTTCCCATTTGCAAAAAGCTTCAATATTTATCATAAATGTGGTTTCCAGTTTTTCAGTTTTACTTTTAATATTTTTTTCTTTTTTTCTTCAATATATTTTGAAGTATTACTATTTCAGGTTGTTAATGAATACCAAATAATATATGTAATATATATTTATATTACCAAATATAGTTATATAACCCCAAAAAGAATTGATAAATATTATATATATCTAAGGTACACATTATGATGTTTTGACACATTTACACATTGTGAAATGGCTAAATTACTTTCCTACTAATACCCACTATAAAGTTTATTTCCTAATATCTCATTGACTCATATAGGCATCTAAGTAACTATTTATATTTTTAATATTTTTAGTTATATTTAATTATAATCCCGATATTCATAGTTATGTATGTCCCAGCTTTCTTTAAAATATTTATACACAAAAAACTCTTAATATTAATTTTAAAAGAAACACAGGTAGGAAGTAGAGTAGATAACATGGTGTATTAAACAAACAGTTCTAAGGAAAATGGTGAGTGAGAAGGGTTTCTAGAATCAGGAATATTATTTCTTTTGCCCTTTTTATCCATTAGAATATATAATTCAGAACTGATCTGGCCACAGGCTCACTTTAATCAAAAAGTTAAGAGTGAAGGTAAAAGGCAAAAATAGTTATTAAGATAATTCTCAAGAAGTATGAAGCATTATAAGACTCTTGGACTATATTAATTTATTTTATAAGCTCTACTGTACTAGAGTGTAATTCATCTCTGTCTAGTACAGTAGATCTTATATTCAACAGTAGATGCATTAAGGATTGATTATGATTCCTTATATGCTATTGTTCAGTAATGATCTGGGTTTTAAGCATAAATATAGAAAGTTAAGATGTCTCATCTCTTATTTTCTAGATGTAGTTTCCAGTTGACTAGAAAAATATATACCTGTCCTAAAATAAAATAAATTAGTATCAGAATTGGAATTAGTAATCAGAGTTCGCATTCTTTGTGTTACATTAACTCATATCATCTCTAAATGTTATCTTAGCTGGATCTGTCATTAAATTTATAAAGTTATATTTTTATCTATTGTATGTTATGCATTTACATATTAGGACAATTATCATTGGAATATTACTCCTAATATGTAGACAGATTTGAATGAGTAGGTCTTCTCTGAGTTTATAGCAATTCCCCCATGATAATGAATAGTTATCGAAAAAGTCAAATTTTATTTTGTTCTAAGTAAAATAGACTCTTTTTCAAATATCAGTATTTTCATTTAAAAATTCTCTAAATTCAAATTTTTGTCATGGCAATTTAGTCCTATATCATAATCAAATGTATTAAAATATTATTCACATAATAGATTTTTATAAGTCTACATTGATTGATTACATTACAATTGTGCTCTAGATGTTTAGAAAAAGAAGTTCCCATGCGAAATTTTTGTTCTGAGTAAAATAAATCGTGTTCTATTTCCTCTGATTTCTGCTCTATTTTTATTATTTTGGTTTAATATAAGTGTACGTATGACTAAGTTGCATTGTTTGCCAAGGATCTGATGGCTTCATTGAAGAATTCTACCAAACATTTAAAGAAGAACTAATATCAATTATTCTCAAGTGATTCCAAAATATTCTAGAAGGTCAACATTAATAACCCTGATTCCAAAACATGCAAGGGCACTACAAATAAAAGAATAATATTTAAAGAACTATAGTTTTATTTTTTCCTTAAATTCTAGCACATTAAATATGCTAAAGTTCCACTGATGAAATGTTACTCAGGCTTGTCTCAAACTTCTGGCCTCAAGACATCCTCCCCACCTTGGATGACAGACTTGAAACACTGCCTGGCCAAGAATGTTTTTCAATATTCTCACCAATTACCAAGTTTCCTAAAATTAAGTTCTCCCATTAACTGAGAATTCCATTGCATCACCATCCTCTCTCTGTGTTTGAAGCCTAAGACTTTATCTTCTCTTCCATTTCCAGATGTCATGATCACTGCCAAGTATTTGGTCTAGAGGCACCTGCCAATTGTCAGCCCTCTTTCTCCTTAAAGGAGCATCAGATCTCTACCATTGAGCTTCTGACTCAAGGTGATGGCTCAGGCTTCATTGTTTACCTCCTGAAGGACATAAGCTTTCAGAAGTCTTCACATGCCTTCGCCTACTATGCCTTGGTGCCTTTATAGCCTTTGGCCACTGTTCCTGATTCTGTGCTGATGTCTCTGTTGGACAGCCTTCCTTACCGGTCCCTATAAATTCTGTTACTGGATTTCTTTACCAAATGGTTATGACAGGTACTTAAATGCAAAGATTTGAGAAAACCTTATAATGTAACTATAGAGTCTCAGGAATAGTATATCAAATGAAGAATACAATAAAAATCACCTTTCTTATTTAGGTAATTTACATAAAAAATAATTATGTCTCATGAAATCCTCCTAACACAGTCTTAAAAGAGCAAAATTAAGTATATCTGATTCAATCACATTAGACTGAATATGTGAGAGAGAACCCTGCAAGGATGTCAAGATGTTTTCAAAACTCAAAATAACAGAGAGAAATTTTTTCCCTGCTGTCTCTGAAGACAGTGGTCCTGATCATGTTCAAAAGCAGTTAGTATGAATGAAACAGTGAGCTACCTGTGGGTATTAATTTTTTCAAATCATCAAAGTAACCTATTTAAGATAAACTTCCTTCTCTCAAGCCAAAAAATAACATGTATTTTTTTTCTATGATTCCTATAGCCTTTGAAGCTTTTAACTTTACAGAATCCTTAATATAATTGGGAAAATCTATTCATAAATTTTAAATGTCACAATTCTAGTTAATAGGTTTACATTAAGTAATATGAAGCAACAGATGGGGATATATTTTGTATACTTCTGAACTTTCACTTATGTAAGTCAGTATGTTCTATACAGAAGTAAAGAAAAAGTTGGTTAATCTGGTGACCCAGCTCAAGGATAGCCTTTTTAAGAGAACTTCTTGCTGTATGTATGTATTTTCTCCTTCCAAGGGGATATTATCTACCTTTCACTATGGGCATAATGTTAACATAGGGTTAAAACTGGGCTTATAACAAGATTAGCATTATTATTCCCAGAATGTGTTTATATAAAAGGAACATTTGGCTTAGATCACATAGGATTAGACTAGAGTCACAAGATCATGGTGATTTGATAACTTATGAGATCAGGGGGCAGGTAACATGTCCGACTTTCATTTTTTTGTTGTGTAAAATAAAGATAATACTCCATCTTCTGTGGTAAGGAAGGGATTAAACAATGTATCATTTATGAATAGCTCAGTGACTGGCATATACTAGGTAGCCAACAAATGTTGGTTCCTTCCCTTCCATTCATAAAAAGGAAAACATATTCTAAGGAAGCTGAAATGAAGCCCTCACAACCCCACAAATTATTAAGTTTGTGGAATACTGAACAAGCAAAAGATTCCAAACAAGGCTACTTCTTTACTCACAATACCAGTCAATCAGTTGAAATGTGAAAAGTCCAGTCAAGCAATATATTCCTACTTCTAAATGTTAGCACACAATAACACTAGCTCCTTGTTAAAAACTTCACCACACCCCAAAATACCAGCTACAGCTCCAGAAATAGAAACTATCTGGGGACCAGACATGGATAGACTGGTATTCATCCACAGTCAATGACCAACACTCAGCACAGGCGCTGGGATGGTGGGTCAGTAGCGCCATCTATGTGTGGGACAAGTAAAATGTTGCTTGATGACTAATCTTTTTCAACAAAGTGACTTTTTGAGTTAGAGGAAATGGAGTTACAGTCTACTTAAATTCTAAGCCACAAAGATCCTGTAGATGCCGTTAAAAAATCTTCAATTTTCTAAGCCAGTGGTTTATGTTAAATATATAGACATACTGAGAAGACAGGGAAGGTTGTTGAAAAGACCTACTTTATGCTGAAAAACACTTTATGAAGAAAAAATAAAAATCAAAGATCCAAAAGATGGCTGACTAGAGACTTTGCTTACCAGACCATCTCAGAGGGAAGGAAGGGTCTCAGATAAAGGAGAGGGGAAAGGAGACACAGTTCAGGTATAAGTCAGAGAAAGAAGAGCCATAGTCTGTCAGGGACCTCATGAAAGAAAAATGTGAAGCAGAGAAGGAAAAAGTCAAGGGAGAAAAGATTGGCAGGGATGACACCCAGAAAGGCTCGGAGCCCAGGAAGGTATAAGGGGGATCTCTTCCTTCCTTCAAGACTCCTTTGGTGATCAGTGGGCTACCACTGTTACTTAGAAGCTTTCCCATCCCCACAATCCTACACGTTGCAGCAACCACAGAATTGTGAGGAGAACTTACAGGAGATTGAACATTCTGTGTAAGATTTTCCTTCAAGTAGAGTGACCCAAGGGCCAGGGAGATGGCTTTATTCCATACAAGCTCTTGTCCTTCCCTGCTACTCCCCCACCTATGGCCCCGGGGCCACTGAGGCAAACCCTTGGGAGCACAACTGGGCATCAGCAATCCCCCTGCTATTGGAACATTTTGACATGTGGTTGGCTCTGTCCCCCAAATCCTGAGAGCCAACTCTAAAGTGTTTACCATGCCTGAATTCAAAGCTCTGCACCCTGCCAAGCTTACAACTCTACCCTTGAGATTTCAGAGTAGTGCCTGGACCTCAATTACTGAGACCACACCACTATTACTAGCCCAGGAGAATTTCCCCAACTTACAACTCTTCACTCAGGATCCTTAGCCCTGAGCAGCCATCACTCTTGGATTTGGTTGAAAGAGTTCCCAACAAAGAAGAATAGGTGTCCTGGAATTCTAGTAACCCAGAGCTAGGAGAAGAGGGGTTTGATGAGAAGAACCAGGAAAAGAACTCTGGAAACATGCAAAAAAAAAAAAAAAAAAAAAAAAATAGTTTAACTCCCAGAAAAGGGAACACATGGGGCTACAGTAGAGGACTCCACTCACAAGAAAATTGTCAAAATGACAGGAATGGAATTCAGAATATTGATGGAAAATAAAATGAATGCAATTGAAGAGAATATTAAAAACCAACAAAAAGAAGGCAGGAAAATATTTCAGGATATCAATGAGAAATATGAAAAAGTCACAAGAGTGATAGACAAAATAAGAAAGGATATAATAGAACTGAAAGAAATGTGTCAGCTAGGGAATTTCAAAATATAGAAAAAAGCTTTAATAATAGTAGAAGTTTTTCTTCTACTTGATAAAAGAAAGAATCTTAGAGCTTGAAGACAAAAGTCTTGAGATAACCCAGCCATTCAAAGAGGTACAAAAGAGCATAAAAAATTCTGAGCAATCACTGAGAGATATGGGACTTTGTGAAGTAAACTAAAATTTCAATTATCTTTGAGAGAAAAGAAGAAATAGCTAAAAAGAATGGGAATCTTATTTGAGTAAAGTATTGAGGAAAAGTTCCTTGGTATTTCCATAAATTCAGACATACAGATACAAGATGGATATCAAACACCCAGGAAGATTCACAGCAAATAGGTCATCTGTAAGACCAACAGGAAGTGAAGCCCCATCTTCAATCAACATAAACAGAACAGTGGCCAGCCTAGAATGTTGTATCCTGCAAAACTAAATTGCACAATTAACAAGAAATTAAGTCTTTTCCAGATGAGCAAACATTGAAGGAATTTGCCACAGCCAGATCTGTACTTCATGAAATACTCAGAACCACACCATAAAAAAATTATCACAAATATCCACTACTATAAAATCACCTAAAAAAAAAAAACAACTCACAACTCTTCTAAAACAATAGAATAAGAGATAAAACAAAGCAAAAAGGTACCATCCAACTGCATGAATACACCAACATCTCACATGTCGTTGCTACCAGTTAACATTAACTGAATAAATGCCCCTCTCAAAAAACATAGGCTGACTCAACTGATGAGAAACACAACCCAAATATCTGTTGTCTCCAGAAAACACGTCCGAATCACAAGGCTGCACACAGAATAAACATGAAAGGAGGGAATAAAATATTCCGTACAATGGAAACCAAAACAAAGCAGCTGTAGCTATTCACACATAAGGTAAAATTAACTTTAATCCAAGAAAGAGTAAAGTCAAAGAGAGTTATTATATAATGGTAAAGGGAGCTATTCAACAAGATGACTTAATTCCAAGATCACAACAGAATAAAAACAGAAATAAATCCTAAGAGAAACATTCAAATCTCCAGAGTCATGGAAATTAAACAACCTGCTGGTGAAAACTTACTGGATCAAGAATGAAATTAAAGTGGAAATCAAAAAATTCTTTGAGCTCAACAAAAAAGGTGACACAACCTATCATAACTTTGGGGGCACAGGCACAGAAAGAGTATTCTTCAGGGGAAAATGTTTAGCCTTCAATGCCTACATCAAAAAGACAGAAAGATTACTAATTAACAACCTAATGTCACACCTCAAGGAATTAGAAAAAGAACAAACCAAACCCAAATCCAGCAGAAGAAAAGAAATAGTGAAGATCAGGACAGAACTAAGTGAGGGAGGAAGTAAACACTCACACTCACACACACACTCACACACACGAAAGATTAACAAAACAGAATGTTGGTTCTTTGCAAAGATAAATAAAAACAACAGACCTCTTGCCAAATTCACCAAGAACAGAAGAGAAAGGGCCCAGATAACTCAGTCAGAAATGAAAAAGGTGACATTACAGTTGATAATGGAAAACATCACCCACGAATATAACACACTTCTCTATGTGCACAGACTAGAGAACGGACGATAATGACTGTGTAGCATTTATATTGTGTTAATCATTCTAATTTATTATAAGTAATCTAGAGATGATTTAAAGTACAAAGGAGGATGTGTGCATAGGTTATATGCAAATGCTATACCATCAGATACTTGACTATCAGTGGATAAATCCACGAGGATTTCTGAAACAAATCTCCCACTGAAGCTGAGGGAACCACTGTCTATCCTTATTTTTTATATATTAAAGTATCCATTATAAACACTTATTTAATTAAATTTAAGCCTAAAATAAAGTCTGAGAATCCCTCATTAGCCAATTAGGAGGGAAAGGGGAAAGAAACCCCCTGGGAGAGGCAGAACTTCCTGCAGTCACTATAAGTCATGTGTCACTTGACATTTCCTTTGACATTTAGTAAAACCAGAAATCTTCCCAACATTGAATCAGGGAAACTTTAGCATATTTAATTTGCTACGCTTTAAAGAAAAAAACAAAAATAAAACTATAGTTCCTTAAATATTTTAGCAAAGAATATTGAGTTCCTTTGAATAATGTACCTATCTCCCTTGACAAACTCTTTTAGTTTGTCTGTGGAATAACAACTTTGTTTTGTCCCCTATACATTTATGTAGAAACCATGGGAAAGTGAAAGAGGGGCGGTGAAGAGACTGACAGTTGTTGAGCCTCTACTCTCTTCTAGGCTTTATCCATACTAGTTCACTAAGTAATACTCTTGTTGAAAAGATATTATTTCCATTTTACAGGTACAGGAGCTGAAGCCCAGAGAGATTAAGCACCTTATCAAAGGTCAATCAAAATTTGCATTCCTAGTCCTAGCATGGTGGCGCAAGTCTGTAATCCCAACACTTTGGGAGGCTGAAGTGAGAGGATTGCTTGCGGTCAGGACTTTGAGACCAGTGAGTGAGTGAGAATGAGACCCCCATCTCTCCTAAAAGATTAAAAAATAATCCATGCATTGGGACAGGATCCCGTAGTCCCTGCTCATTGGGAGGCTGAGGCAAGAGGAGCACTTTAACCCAGGAGTTTGAGGTTTCTATGTGCTAGGCTGATGCCATAGCACTCTAGCCTGGGGTAACAGAGTGAGGCTCTGTCTCAAAAACAAACAAACAAAACAAACAAACAAAAAAAACCAGGAAGAATTACATTTGTGTTTGCCTGACTCGAATACTATATGTCTTTCCTAACCTTTTCAAAAGGTTTGAATTGTAATGTTCCTAACACAAAGAAATGTTAAATGCCTAAGGTAGTAGATACCTCACTTACCCTGATTTCATTAATTCACATTCTATGCCTCTCTCAAAACATCTCATGCCCCTTATGAAGATATGCAACTGTTATGTACTCATAATAAATAAAAATTTTTAAAAATTAATACTTACGTATAGATTACATATATTTATACTTAGGATTGTGTATGTGTGATTAGATTATTATCGGGTGCTAATCAATGTCGTCAGAAATTAGGACAATGGTTATCCTTGGGAGTCACAGTGACTGAGAAGGGACACAATGGTGCTTCCAGGGAAGAGATAATATTCTCTTTTTTAATCTATGCATCATAATAAACAGGGTTTTTTGGTGACAATTTATCACTTCACACTTATGATTTCTGCACTCTGTGTAATAGTACTTCAAACATTGTTTAAATACCTGTTTTTTCAATGGGATGAGTCATGTATTAGATGACATTTAGACTTGAATCGATTCAATTAAATGTATCTCTTTAGCTTACATTTAAAGTCCAAACATCTTGGATTTAAAGAACCAAACAGATCTTCTTTCCACATCAACATTCACCTGTGACATCTGTATTTCTATTTCTGATTCTATCAAATCCTCACAGGTCAGAGGTAAATACTTAAACATATGAACACTTTGTATACCAGAAACCATGTCACAGGTGATTCAAATCAAGAACTGACTTCTATTTAAGATAATATATTTTTATTCTTGCTTTGTCAGGATGCTCAGCCCAACCATACCTAGAAATGCATTCCTGACATATCCATAAACTGAATGTAGAATTGTAACGAAAATAGACCATTTAAGTCAAGGAATCCTCCTACACACTACTTACACCTGGGAAGAAGATTCTTCTACCCTAAAGTTACTGTATGAGTAACAACTTTCACATACAATTAGAACCTCAGTACAAAGAAATGAAGAAAGAAGGAAGGAAACAAGGAAGGAGGAATGCAAGTAAAGAAGGAGAAATGAGTTCTACTTTTAGAGCTAGATTTTTAAGTTCCTTGGAACGTTATGGAATTTTTTTGTTTATTCATAATTTAGAGATAATACTGAAATACAGTCCAACAGTGGTCCCAGTATATTAAAATGGATCTGGCCTCTATATGTGTATCATTTTTTATCCTTTACGCCATATTTTTACTATACCTTTTCTATGTTTAGTTACGTTTAGAGACCCAAAAACTTACCACTGTGTTGCACTTGCCTCTCATATTCAGTGCAGTGAAATGCTGTACCTTGTAGCCTAGTAACAATAGTCTATGCCCAATAGCCCAGGTGTGTAGTCGACTGTACAGTCCAGGTTTCTGCTAAGCACACTCTATGACGTTCACATGATGAGGGCATTACCTATGATGCACCTTCCAGAACATGTCCCCCTCATTAAGCAACACATGACTGTATTATAAAAATTATCAATGTGTATGTCATAAAGGACTATAATATATTCTACAAATATATTATATTCTACAAATATAATATATATTGTAAATAAATATATATAAATAAATATATTATATTTATTTTGATAAAACAGTTTAAGCTATAGTTTTAAAATATGATATAAATTTCACAAAAACAATATTGAACTTGAACCCTAGTTAGACCATTACACCTCATTTCTACTACAGGAAAGACTCAACAGAGAGGAAAAGGTTAAATGACACTCTTCAATGACACGTTCTTTACTTTAGCACTGAAATCCCAGGTCATGGGAAACCTTCAGTCCCAGGCAAACTGAATTGGTTACCACACTAGATAGGAAATCAGGCCAACCTATCAGACTGTCTCATTTTATGGTACTTTGAAATTTTCTCCATCAGCCATATACTAGAGTTTTCATCTCAAAATGGAAGAGTCTGGCAGATTTAGGGTCCTGAGGACCCCACCCCCCCAAGTGGAAACTTCATGTCTCCATTCCAACTTGTGATAAGGTTGTTAGAGAAGGTGCTCACATATCATCTTACGTCTCAAAGTATTAGTATAGCACAAATCAATCTTAGCTTCATGTTTGTTTGTATGTTTTGTAGTTTTTGGCCAGGGTTGGGCTTGAACCCTCCACCTCCAGCATATGGGGCCGGCGCTCTACTCCTTTGAGCCACAGGCACCGCCCAAGCTTCATGTTTTAAGCTAAGAACATATTCTGGTAATCTTCCAAACAATGCATTCTCCTCAGATTAACAGTGTGGATTATGAAAGAAGGCCTAGACACAGACTACTATTATGGAACTAGCCCTGGTGACTTTTTAATGGATAAATGTGCATAAGTGCAGGCTTATAATAAAATTATTGCATATATTTAATGCAAAGATTCTAAACCAAAGATTATTTAAAAATTGATAATTATATTGTGGTCTAGAAAATTTGCTATTATCTTTACTGACTTAACAAAAAAACATAAAGTGTAGAAATGGCATCATCAGTCCACAAAGTTCTGCCTTCACATCCAGAACACAGGAGCCAACAAACCACCCATGTCAAGAGGGGAAGAATGAGAATCCAGATAAACATCAACAGTCTTTCAGCTGTGGCGGAGCACATGGAATAGAAAGCTCAGGAGAGCTGACCGAGCAGGGCAGTAGCTGTCAGGTCCTGCAGCTAGAGGAAGGCAGCTCCAAGGTACGGTATGAGAAGCCCTGGGATCAGGGGTATTGAGCAGACTTCCAAACGAGCCCTAGTCCTAAAACTGACTTCCTCTCCTAATTTAGGGAGTAACAACAAGTGTAAAACACAGGGAATAGAAAGAGAGGACTTTTGGTCTGATACCTGGTTAACAGGCACCTGTTTTAAATAGATTTTTCAAAGATAAAATGAGATCAGACCGATAGGATGGGAAAGGCAGCACGTGGTCAGTATCATTCTGAAGCCCTACTGTGATAATCGTATGAGGAATATTCATCCAAGTGTTTACTGCACTTTAAGTAATTAAATTAAAAAATAAATTAACATTATTTTAACTTACACTCAGTTTAAATTGAGACCTGAGAATTCCTAGGAAAACAAGGTCTTATCTTTTTATTGCAGGGAAGTTTTCAAAAGCTTCACCAGCGTGCGATGCCTTTGCCAAGGTTTTATTATGAAATGCACTGAGCATAAAGACTTCAGAATAAATGTCAAAGTGTAATCTGATAAAGACTATTTGCCAGTAATCAAGGTTTGCCATTCTAGATGGCTAATATTAACCCACACATGAGCCAAAAGACATAAACAACGTTCTGAGAAGAAATTATGAGGAAATCCAATGTTTACCTGCATTTGATATGAATGGCATTTATATCTTACTGGTTCTCAAAGGTTAAGAAAAATTGAAGTTCTTGTCAGTGACTTTTTTTATTTTACTTCACTGGCAGAGCTTCTGTGGTAAAAACACATAGCTTTATTTTATTTACTCTTCTTGATAATTCTTTAGGCGCTCAATACAGACTGAGGAATGCAGTCACCTCCATCCACACTTGAACTTTTTATTAATATCACATGGACCAAAATTTTCTTATTAAGAAAAATACCACAGTTGTTGGGAAAATTTTATGAAAATACTGTCAAAATTACCTTAATCTCTTTCATTTGAACCAGGAGGCATAATAGTGAGAAAATGCACTCATATGATTACTCACATTACTGCTATTTTTGTTGCTTTTACTGAATATGCCTCCAAGGAACAAGTTAAACTGATAACTCCTAGCATCTTTTTTCTATTTTCCTTTTTAGATTTTACACACAAACAGGAGAATCTAGTTTATTTCACAAGTTTATTTTCACTTGGGCATGAAGTCTTTGTAGAAGTATGTGTATTAAAGTCAAATTCTTTACAGAAAAAGAAAAGAGGTTCCAGCCGTTGTGATCTCCAACTTTCCAGAGCCAAATTTCTCAGGTCTGAGTGGCCCAGGACCCACTTCTCCATTTTCCTGCAATCCCACCTGCCCCAGCCTCACCTGACCCCCTTTAACAGAAATGTTTCTTAGTCGATGTGGCTCATTCTTTTCTAACACGCCCAGACATTTCTATCTTTGCTCATCCATCTGAAGTTTGTTCTTCCTGTTAATCAAAATAGTTTGACTCAGGTGTAATCCCACCAATCCCCCTCCTTTGCTCACCGGGGACCTCCCTCCCCTCTACCTCTCCCTTCCCCCTATTCTTAGGTTGTAACTGGGTTATAGCTTTCATGTGAAAGCCATATATCAGTTTCATAGTAGGGCTGAGTACATTGGATACTTTTTCTTTCATTCTTGGGATACT
>CAUYPK010103997.1:0-25574 GCA_963574355.1 Loris lydekkerianus
CCCTTTCCTCCACATCCACGCCAACATTTCTGGTTTTGGGATTTTGTTATGTGGGCTACTCTTACTGGGGTTAGGTGATATCTCAAAGTAGTTTTGATTTGCATTTCTCTGATGATTAAGGATGATGAGCTTTTTTTCATGCGTTTGTAGATTTTGCATCTGTCTTCTTTAGAGAAGTTTCTCTTTAAGCCTGAAATGGGGTCATGTGTTCTTTCCTTGCTAAGAAATTTGAGTTCTCTGTGGATTCTGGTTATTAGACCTTTATCGGAGGTATAACCTGAAAATATTTTCTCCCATTCTAAGGGCTGTCTGCTTGCTTTACTCACTATGTTCTTGGCTGTGCAGAAGCTTTTTAGTTTGATCAGGTCCCAATAGTGTATTTTTGATACTGCTTCGATTGCCTGAGGGACAATAGGTATTCTATGTGGAGTGTCCAGGGGTGTCAGACACTGTGCTGTTTGGTTTACATCCTATATCTCCACATTGACCCTGAGAAGAATTACTGCTGTTGGTAGACCAATGACTTTGTCCACCTGTGACCCAAGCCAATCAAGGGGGGAGAGATGAGAGATCAGCAGTTCCACTTTTATTTACAGAAAAGTCAGCAACTCCAGAGAACAGGGAGGAGAGCTCTTCAAAGAGCTCTTCTGCTCTCCTGTTTCTCTTTGTTACTTTTATATTCTCACAGTAAAACCAAGCATCAGCAATGTTGTTACTCATCATAGCATACATTAAACAGATGCCTCCTTATAGGTTACACAACATCCCCCCAGCTTAAAGTGCTTTTATCTTCAAAGTGTTTCTACTCTACACTAAGTTTATAGCAAGTCACTATTTACTAAGTGCGTTACTCGGGGCTCTTGGTGTACTGGGTCCCTGACTGGCTCCATGGTTCTTGGAGCGTTCAGTTTCCTAACTTTATAACAGAAGGCTTTGTACATGAATAAACAACTCCAGATGAGGGCACAGGGGCTCACCCAGCTCCACCAAGTCGTGTCCAGCAGCACCTCAGGTATGACGGTTACTGAGGACAACAGTGACAGCATCCCTGCTGCTATAGTCGTTGTATAGAAAGACTTACAAAGTTCAATGGCTTGCCCATGTAGCATAGGTAATAAGAATGGTCCCACAATTTAAACTCAGCTCTACCTGGCTTCATAGCCCTTGCCCTTAACCACCACAAAGCTTTGCAAAGACTTTTATGTAAGTTCTATCTGTTGTGAATTAGAATAAAATCTTAAGACAGAATGAACCCCCTTTTGGGCAAAGGGACCCCAGAGATATCCTAAAGCTGATTGCTGGAGATGAAAAGGGAGGTCAGACATGGCTCCTTATGCCCCCCTTCCTTCTTGGGGATATGGAACTCATTATCAAGCCTGAGGCTAAGGTTAAGGTAGAGCTTGGACCAGGCCTGCAGGCCACCAGTTCACTTAACAGATCACTTGAGTTTCAGTAAACACCGGTTGCTGGCTTCTCTTTGATTACCATATGCTTATCTTAAGTTAAAACATACCAAGCCTTTAGACTAAGGTCCATTTCTCTGACCAATTATAAATAAAAAAATCAAAGAATCTTTAAACTCACCTATAACCTGTAAGCTACCCCTCTCTCCTTTTGGGCCAAACTAATGAACGTCCTCCCATGTTAACCTAGGGTCTTGACATGTAATTCTGTCTTCCTGAATGTATAAAGCCAAACTGTAACCCAGATACCCTGGACACATTTTCTGAGGACTTTTTGAGGCCATGTGCTCCAGGCCAGTCACACATTGGTCTCAGAATTAACCTTTCTAAATTATTTTTGCAGAGTTCGGAGTTCTTTTCCATTAACACTGCTGTCCTCTGAAGTACAGTGTTGGGGGAAATGAGACTCGGTGTGCCTTAGAAAGGAGAACTGTTCACTATTTCCAATGTTTCATCAAAATGCTATAGGCGATTGCATTTTAAAGATTTCAATTCAGAGCAAAAATCTGTCTTGTTCACAGGAAAAATTTCATTGGAATTAGGGGTGCCTCTGTTTCTTACCATTTAAAATGGAGAGGGAGATACTTCTCACTGAAGATTTATAAAGTGCCTTGAGATTCTCAAGTGAAAAAAACTCAAGGAAGAGATATTTTTATGCTTACTTAAATAATGGAGTGAATGAGGTTTAATCCCTCTTCACAATGTAAAATGCTAATATAACTTCTTGACTTTTCTAACTTAATTGCATAGGTCATGACGTTACAAGAATAAAAGTAATGTTGTTGAGAGACATGTTGAAAATCAGTTAGGATGGGAGTCATGATTTTCCTTTCAACAAAAACTGAGAAAATCAGGTCAGGTTCGGTGGCTTATGACTGTAATCCTAACATTCTAGGAGGCTGAGGCAGGTGGATTGTTTGAGTTCAGGATTTTGAGACCAGTCTGAGAAAGAGAGAGACCTCCATCTCTAAAACAAGCTGGGCGTTGTGGCAGGCACCTGTAGTCCCAGCTGCCTAGGAGGCTGAGGCAAGAGGATCACTTGATCCCAAGAGTTTGAGGTTGCTGTGAGCTATGAGGGTGACAAAGTGAGACTCTTTCCTCAAACAAAACAAAACAAAACCTGAGAAAATCATTCACAAATTACTCTTTAGTACAGTATCTTCTTATCTTTCATGCCCCTGGTTCACTTAGCATTTATTATTTATTTTAATTGATTATTTTGTTAACTAGAAGTCATTCATTAAAAACCTTTTGTCAAGCACTTCTGAGGTGCCAGGCATGTAGCTAACAGTGTTTAGAACTTTATAAAGCAACTTCACAAACCTCGCATTTATCATTGCCCTGTTCTGAAATAGAGAGTGTTAACATTTTTTATCTATATACACCTATCATATTTGTTCACGTTGTTGGGCGGCCTCATGCAGCCACACACAAACCTTTTCCCTCTTCCTCCTTCTCCTCTCCTCCTAAGACAAAGACACCAAAGATCTGGCTAGCCCACTCCCTGAGAAGTTCTCTGCCAAAAGACTCCAACCTTGCAGGCAAGCTTGTGGAATTTGCCCACCCTCTAAGGCAGGCGTCCTCAAACTTTTTAAACAGGGGGCCAGTTCACTGTCCCTCAGACCGTTGGAGGGCCGGACTACAGTTTAAAAAAAAAACAAAAAACAATGAACAAATTCCTATGCACACTGCACGTATCTTTATTTTGAAGTAAAAAAACAAAATAGGAACAAATACAATCACACCGTCTCATGTGGCCCGTGGGCCGCAGTTTGAGAACCCCTGCTCTAAGGCCCCACCTAAAAGGGGCCTCTCACTGCCCCCAGGTGCAGGCACCTTCTTTGCTCTGTCTAGAAGGTCACCCCTCCCCTTTCAGTAAACCTGGCCTGAACATCTCCCCTGTGGCCTCATCTCTGGGTGTCATCATTTACACCTTTCATGTGTTTTCATTCCTTTTGAAAAGTTACTTTTATTTCAATATAATTGTCCTGATGAAATTGAAGACCTAAGCTTCCTTCATAGACAACTACTGATTTCCAAAGTGTATGCAGTAGACTCTGTGCTTTGTCTTACTATTTTAACCAGTAAGATTAATTTTTATCATCGGTCATTCTTTAGTCGAATGAAGTAACATTATATTGATTCTTGTCATTTCCTTCAGAAAGTATCAATCATCAAATTAGAGTATCATTAGATTTTTGAAACAACTTTGTGAAAAAATGTTACATTATGGAAAGAATTTTATTAAGCTTCACCTTGGGGATGTTGGCTCAATTTGTAATCCCCGCACTGAGGAAGGCCAAGGCAGGAGGAGTGTGTGAAGCCAGAGTTTGAGAAGCCTGGGCAACAATGAGGCCTGGTCTTTACCAAACCAAACCATACAAAACAAAACAAAACAAAACAAAACAAAAGCAATGGTTTATCCCGGTAGTCCACTGAAGTGTTAGACATGGCGAGCTACCTCCTAAGGGAGAACTACATTATAAAGGAATGTGAGAGAGGAAAGGAAATTCAGATCTGAGTAGCTCTTTTATTCCATTGAGGCTATTATAACAAAATGCCATAAACTAGATGGCTTATAAACAACAGACATATATTTCTTACATTTCTGGGGGCTAAAAATTCCAAATTCAAGGTGGCAGCAGATGTACTTTCTGGCGAGGGCCCACTTTCTTGTTCATAGATGGTGACTTGTAGCTGTGTCCTCACAAGGTAGGAGGGATGAATGAGCTTCCCCAGGCCTCTTTCATACAGGAACTGTCTTAGTCCATTTGTGTGGCTATAACAGAATACCACAGCTGATAATTTATAAAGAACAGACATTTATTTTCTCACAATTCTGGAGACTGGGAAGTAAGTCCAAGGTCAAGGCACCAGAATCTGGTGAGGATCTTCTTGCTGCGTCATTAACTGGCAGAAGGCAAAGGGCATAAATTCTCTTCATGAAGCCCTTTTATGAACTGCAATAGCTCATTCATGAGAAAAAGAGCCCTCATGGCCCAAATACCCACCAGATGGCTCTATCTCTCAGCACTGTTGCATTTGGGAATTATATTTAAGTGATTTTTTAGAGGGGACAAAAACATCTAAATCATAGCAGGAACCAACCTTATCCATAATCCAATCACCTCCCAAAGGCCCCACCTCCTAATAGCATCATTTTAGGAGTTAGGATTTCGACATATGAATTTCATGGGGACACAAACATTTATACAATGGCATTAGCCAATTCGTACTTAGCCTAAGGCCCTATATATTGCAAAAATACTAGTATTTGGAGATGCCTATGACAGGTGTAGGCCCTTTTCTGAACTGGGTCTTCCTCTGTCTTTAAAGAGAAAGATTGTATCCACCTTTTCCCACTAACCATACTACGTGTTGCTTTGGAAAAGGCTACTGATTAACTGCTGAAACTCATTTCTGACATCTGGACTACAGATTGTAGAGCAATAGGTCATGAGATCATTGTGACTATAGATATAGAGAGGTTTCCATTAGTTCTTTAATAAGTAGGCTTCATTTTTTTTTTTTATTATTATTCAGTTTTGGCCAGGGCTGGGCCTGAACCCGCCGCCCCTGGTATATGGGGTTGGCCACAGGCGCTGCCCAGTGGGCTTCATTTTTACTGATACTTAACATCAACATTCCTGGAGTCTGAGCCTTTCTATCTGAGAACTATATAGAAATAATTATCTTTCCATATTTTCCTGGTAAATCAGTGATCATAAACATTAAAATTAATTCATACATCCTGAAAACTTGCAGATCCTCAGAATATTATTTTATTAAGCATGTCAAGTTAATAAGAAAACTTTTTTTTCTGGCCTTAAGAAAGAGTGTTTTCTTTTTTTCCTGGTTCCCACTGGCTGACCTACTCTCCCCTGTCCTACCACAGTAAGGTGGGGGTATTGTTGAATGGGGATTGTTAAGACATTACCCAGGTCATGATTCTAAGAGGGGAGCCCTAGCAGAAGGGTCATAAATGGGATAACATGTGCTCTTCCCTCAACTTTCTCGAGAGCACTGGTTCTCAACCTTCCTAATGCCGTGAGCCTTTAATACAGTTCCTGTGAGTCACGACCAACAGGTTGAGAGCCGCTGCTCTAGAGCATGGACAGAATAAGATCTGAGATTTGAACTTGGTTTTGGAGTGTAAATAAACAGAGCAGACCTTCCAATGCAAGGCTTCTTAGGCCTACCTCATGTAGAACACGAGTTTCCCGTTTGGTCTCAGTCTATACTACGGTTTAACATTGGGGTTTGTAGTAAGACCTAAGCAGTAATAAAGAGCGATTTTGTTCTGATTCATTATCTTATGCATACAGTTCCCTTGTGACTTTGTAAAGGAGAGAGATCTATTAAAGCACTTATGTCTCCTAGCAAAGACCCCCCTTAATGCTGTTTTAATTTGATTGTGATGTTATCCATTCCATTAATACTTTTACCTGGCCTTTTGGTGAACTCTCATACCAGGTACAATCATGTAGCCTCAAATTAAGCCCACTCTGTCCGTTTTCACTCTCAAATGCAAATCAGTCTTGAATTTTATTATTTTAATACAATGGAAAGTCACACTTGCCTTATTCACAGACAAAAGAAGTGGGGAGGCATATGGACTTAGTAGATAATTTGCCTTTAGACTCTCGCAGAAGTCCTCAAACTTTTTAAACAGGGGGCCGGTTCTCTGTCCCTCACACCATTGGAAGGCTGGACTATAGTTTAAAAAAACAACTATGAACAAATTCCTATGCACACTGCACATATCTTATTTTAAAGTGAAAAAACAAACGGGAACAAATACAATCACACTGCCTCATGTGGCCCGCGGGCCGTAGTTCGAGGACCCCTGCATAAAGTTTAGAGGGAAGGGCCAGTCAGTAGCCTGGAGTCTGCCCTCCTGAGGGATGAATAAGTGTGGAGGTGAGAAGGTCAGGAGGAGGTTCTTTCACTGGAGTCCAGCCTCCCTTACTCTAGATGTAGTCTGAAGAACAGTATTAAGTATGTTCAGCACAAGTAAACCCTCCCAAGGAACACAACACTGGTACTGGGTTCCCTTCTCCTAGCTAGCGCAAACCTGGCAAAAGCACAACTTCATTTGGAGATAAAATCACCAATTAGTATGTAAGATACACATATATACTCAGCGAAGAGTTTGGAATCCTAAGATAGGAGTTTCTAATCTATCCACTTTTTTTAGAGAGACAAAAACAAGTTAGTCCCTATAGCTCAACGTTATCATTGTGGTTCCCTTCCTTACTTGAACAGTTGATACTACTCACTGGTAAGGAACAATCTCACTGAGAGAAAGAAATCTTGGTAATTTAAACTTAAGTACTCCTACAAAGAGATAAACGTAAAAATATTTGATAACTTTTTAAATTCAAATTAATATGAAGTTACATTGTTTCCAATTCTAAGGTAAAGATCAAGTTGTAGTGGAGCCCTTCATCCCCGGGGGTTGTGTGTTGGGTGAGACCCGCCCACTGCCCTCCCACCTCCCGCCAATCTTCCTTCCCTTCCCCTCTCTCTTCCCCCTTGTTAGACCATGTTTTATCATTGATGTGGGCATGTAGTTGTTTATATATTGTTTTCATATTAGTATTGAGTACATTGGACATATTTTTCCCCATTCTTGAGATACTTTACTAAGAAGAATGTGTTTCAGCTCCATCCAGGTAAACACAAAAGACGTAAACTCTCTCTTCTTATGGCTGTCTACTTACTCCATCGTATGCAGATTGCTATTGAGTACTATCTATGTGTTATTCATTGTTAATCTTTTATTTAACATTCACAAAAACTCTGTGGCTAGCTGTACTTGACAGGTTAGGAAACTGGGGCTTTGAGATATTAATGCTCCAGAACTCATATTGCTGATAAGTGATGGTCCCAGGATTTGTCATATTCTGGATGCAGTTGTCTTATTCTATTGCTATTCTGCCTAAATATATTAGCATGATTTACTTGTTCTACTTTAAATAGATTTGGCTCTGTTATAAAAATTTTGTTATACTGGACATATGTCCCCCACATTTATATTCCAATTATATGCTATTCATTGAACTCATTCTTAAGTATGAGTTCTGTTTGGTTCCTAAAATATTTTGGAAAATAACTTGAAAAAAATCATTAAGATTATTTTTTTTTCCTTACTGAGAAGAAATACTTAGTTTCCTTGCTTAAATGTCTATGCAAAAGTCACAGTCCCATGATTACCCTGTATTTTCCTGAGGTTCATGATAGTTATTAGATATTAACACATTATTAAATTTGAATCAAAGATTAGGGAAAGTTGAACATATTATGTTAAGTGTGATGTCTCAATTTGGGTGAGTTCAATCCAAATAGTTCAATAGGGAAGGAATAGAGAGCTTAGGAGTGTGCAGAGAAATAAAGACTGTTTGAAAAGTCAACTGGGACCAGTTTACAATATCTTCCACTTACAAGCCTTGTGGGAAAAGAGCTGCTTTCAGCTGTTGCATACTTTGAAATTTATCTGCATTAGACATAGTACCTGGCACAGAGTAGGTGCTTTTTAACATTTGAAGGGAAATAGCTCTGATAAGACAAAAAAGTTTGAATAGAACCCGTTAGATGTCATAGCAGGATCAATGTCTTTGTATCCCTATTTTTAGGAGCAAAACTAGTTTCAGGAAGAAAATATGAAGGAATGTTAGAAAATGTCTAACTTTAAATTAGCTATTAATACAAGGAAGAATGCAGCTTCTGGAAAGACAGAGTGCAGTGTCTAGTACATAGGGAGTGGATTATAAATGTTGAATAAACAAATGTAAAATGTATGTGTGTGTGCATGTGCTCACATTGATCATACTGGCAAATGATGAACGGATTAAAGAAATTAAAGTTTAATGTATTCAAATATGTTCACACTAAACTCAAAGTTTAAGAAAAACCTAATGAGAAGTCACTTTCAACAAAGCTCCTGCTTTATCTTTATCCTCTGTTGTTACGTCTTTTGACGGCTTTCTTGAAATCTCAAGTTCCCTGCAGTAATGTCTGGATGAGAATCTGAAAGATGATAATGAAGAAAAGGAAATATTTAACTGAATATGAATGCAACGTTGAAATAAAATCCCTGGGGTAACAGATATGGAAAAGAGAAGAAAAGAAAAATAATGGAGTTTGAAACTACAAAAAGGTAACACTTTTTAGACTTCACGTTCTAAAGACTTTTTTTTTTCTTTCAGTGTAACAAAGAGAAATTTTATTTAAGAACACAGAGAAAGCATAGAGCACTTCCAAAGAGAGTCGGAAGTGGGTCCCTCTCATGAATGATAAGGGGTGAGAGACCAGGTTCTAAAGTCTTTGAAACACGATGGAGGCCGGAAACGCCATCTTCCAGTATTTCACCAAAATGACAAACGCAAAGGGAAAGAGGAGAGGCACCGGTACTTGTTCTCTAGGCCTTTTAGAAAACTTGGGAGTTGTTCCTTTGGCCACACGTATGGGAATGTATAAGAAAGGTGATATTGTAGACATCAAGGGAATGGGTTCTGTTCAGAAAGGCATGGCACACAAATGTCACCATGGCCAAACTGGAAGAGTCTACAGTGTTACCCAGCATGCTGTTGGCATGTTGTAAACAAACAAGTTAAGGGCAAGATTCTTGCCAAGAGGATTAATGTTGGTATTGGGCATATTAAGCACTCCAAAAGCCAAGACAGCTCCCTGAATACATGAAGGAAAATGATCAGAAAAAGAAGGAAGCCAGAGAGAAAGGTACCGGGGTTCAACAGAAGCGCCAGCCTGCTCCACCCATGGAAGCCCAGTCTGTGAGAACCAATGGAAAGGAGTCTGAGCTCCTGGAACCCATTCCCTATGAACTCATGGCATAATAGGGGTGCAACGCAGCACACAGGAGAATCAAGAGACCCATGTAACAGTAATGTAAGATGCTGGAACCTATTCCCATGAATTCACAGCATAATAGTCATATAAAGCTTTGTCACATTCAATGGCAAGACACCTGCCTGAGCTACTGGAACCTTTTCCCCATGAATTCATGGAACAGTAGGTGTAAAAATAAAAGCCTACTACTACTGTAAAAAAAAAAAAAAAAAAAAAACATGATGGAAACTTTCAGAAACAGAGCAGCTTATAGGACACTTGACCACTTCTACTTTATTTGTTTGGTTTTGGGAAATGGAAAGGCAATTGTGGAATGAAGAAGTGAGTGTGGCTTTGTAAAACAATTGTTTTATATATATTAGAACATACATTCCCACATGCTTACATGACCTCTCTGTGTGAGCTCCCTCCTCTGTGAGCGTCTTAGACCAGCCAGCTTCAGAGGCTGAGCCTCAAGTTAACCCTCACATGGGTAGCAGTTTTGGTAGTAGCATTATGAGGATGGTAAAGTTTGCTTTTGTTAGAAAAATCAAACAAAAACAAGCCAATATTTAAGTTTTGCTTATTTATTTATTTATTGAGACAGAGTCTCAGTTTGTCACCCTCGGTAGAGTGCTGGGGTGTTACAGCTCACAGCAACCTCAAACTCTTGGGCTCAAGTGATTCTCTTGCCTCAGCCTCCCAAGTAGCTTGGACTACAGGCACCTGCCACAATTCCTGTCTCTATTTTTGGAGAAGAGGTTTTGCTCTTACTCAGGCTGGTCTTACTCAGCCTGTGAGCTCAGGCAATCTACCCGCCTCAGCCTTCCAGAGTGCTAGGATTACAGGCATGAGCCATTCACACCCAGCCCTTAATTCACTAATTTATATTCAGTCAAAAAACCCACATCATTGTTTGAGAAAAAAAAAGACTCACCTTCTTTATCATCAGTTTGATCTTTTGCAAGTACTCCAGTGCCACATTTTAAAATAGCAACAAGACTTTTCTACTTAGGTTCTGCTCAAATCTCTTCCACCAGCCAACTTTGCACTGTCCATATCAACTGTATGTAGACATCAACTGTATTTCTTTGTGCCTCCTCCAAACATCTTTGCAAAATTTTTGGGATAATTTTCCTTGTTCTTTCTTTTTCTATTCACAATCTGTTACTTTGTCTTATTATTTTTCCTTTGAAAATTAAAAAATTAAATACTTAAAAAATAAATGCTTAAATATTTCTACTCTTATTGGCCCAGTCTGAATTGTCCTCACTAATTAATACTTTATTTGAAACATTCGCTTAGAAAATGAAGGTCGCATAAAGGGGTGTTGCTAAGTTTTAAATGAAATAATGTATGCAAAAGTGTATAACATATAGTAAATGATATTTATTGAAGTATGTGCATATTCAAATTTGGACTGTGTCATTGCCTCTAGGGTAAAATCTAGAAAGTCAGACTGCTATTCATGATCATTAGAGTTTGGCCCTTTCTGCCTATATCAAATTATTTTATAATAATCTCTCATTATGATTTAATGACACAAACTCTTTATGCCACAAATAGGCCATATCTATAGCAAATATTTGTCAAAATTCCTGCTGTTTTTGTTCTTGGGGAATGCAATTTCTTCATATTTAGTCATATCCTCTGAGTTTCCCTTCCAGTCTTGGCATCATTACAGGACATTCTTCAACTATTTTAGGTGCAGGGGATACAGCGGTAAACAAGGTAGGCAATGGCCTGCTCTCATAACACTTACGGTCTAGCAAGAAGACAGACAATAACTAGATAAACAAAGAAATAATAGACCGTAATGTGTAACTTGAGGACATTATGCTAAGTGAAATAAGAAGCCAGCCACAAAAAAGGCAAATACTGCATAATTCCATTTAGGTGGGGTAGCTAACGTAGTCCAACTCCTAAAAACAGAGAGCAGAATAGTTATTGACAGGGGTGGGAAGAGGAAGAAAAGGGGATAGAATTTCAGTTTCACAAGATGAAGAAGGTCTAGAAATAAGTTGTATAACAATTTACGGAGTTAACACTACTGTACACTTAAAAATGAGTAAGATGGTAAATTTTATGTTGTGTATTTTTTTTTTTTTACCACTGTAAGACAAGAAATACTTAAGATAATCTCAGCTAATGATAAATCTAATGCTATAAAGATGATAGGAGTATAATCAGCGCATGGCTGAGAGGCGGGGCCGTATTAGAAGGTACTTCTGGAGGGGTAACTTCTGAACTAAGACCTGAAGGATGAAGTGGATCAGTACTGGGAATCAGAAGGAATAGTAAGTGCAAAGGTCATGAGGCCAAAACAAATTTGGCTTATTTAAGGAAGATGAGAAAGTCAGCATTCAGAGGGGACGCAGTGGATTCGCTGAGGAAGGTAGATTCTGAAGGAACTTGTGGCTAGGGAAAGGAGGTTGAATTTTATTTAAGTACAATTCATTGTAGGGATTTAAGCAATGCACCATGTGGTCTTACAGTTTTTAGAAAAGTAAGCCAAATGTAATATGGAGACTGATAGATGTAGATATAGAAGCAGAAACATTGGAATACAGATAATGGTGACTTGGACTGGAGCTGAGAAGGAGCGAGATGGTCAGAACTGAGATATGTTTTGAGATAATGACAACTGGATGTGGCGCCAATACGTCAAGAACAATCAAGGAAGACTTATATGTTATTGGCCCAGACAATTAGGTGGAAACGTGGAGAAGAATAGCTGTGAGGGAGTAAGAAATTAAGGATTCAATTTTAACCGTGTTGAGTTTTTTTTAAACATATGTATTGAAATATAATTCATATAAGATAAAATTCATATGTTTAAAGAGCACAATTCAGGGCGGTGCCTGTGGCTCAAAGGAGTACGGCACCTGCCCCATATACCAGAGGTGGTGGGTTCAAACCCAGCCCTGGCAAAAAACTGCAAAAAAAAAAAAAAAAAAAAAAAAGGAACAAATAAAGAGCACAATTCAGTGATTTTTTAATATATTTACAGAATCATGAAATTATCCTCACAATCTAAGTTCAGAACATTTTTATCCCTTCAAAAACGGATAAAATCCCTATCCCCAGTCCCTTGGCACCTAACATCTGTCTCTGTTGATTTCTGTAATCTTGGCATTTCATAGAAAGGAGAAACTTCTACCCATGCATGGGAAGGTTAACTTTAGGCTCAGCCTCTGCATCTGGCTGGTTTGAGACACTCACAGTGAGATCATGTAAACATGTAGAAGACACACAATGGCCAATGAGCATGAAATCATGTTCATCATTCCAGGCTTGGTGGCTCATTCTAGCACTGCGGGAGATTAAACTGGGAGGATTGCTGGAGGTCAGGAGTCCGAGGCCAGCCTGAACAAGAGCAAGACCTTGCTGCTATAAAAAATAGGAAAAAAAAAAAAATTCTGGGCATAGTGGCTCACACCTGTAGTCTTAGCTGCTCAGAAAACTGAGGCAGGAGGATCACTTGAGCCCCGGAGTTTGAGAGTGCAGTGAGCTATGATGAGAAAGTAGTAAATTATGGCACTCTAGCTGGGGCAACAGAGCAAGACCTTGTCTCAAAACAAATAAACAAACAAAAGAACTAAAAGTAAACATACTATTTGATCCAGCAATAACACTACTCAGTATCTACCCACAGGAAAAGATCAAAAAGACACTTGCACTCCAGTGTTTATCACCGGCATAATTCTCAGTTGCAAAGATATGGAATCAACCTATTGGCACTACTTGGAAGTGCTAGTTGAAGCACTACTCAACTAGAGAAAGGAATGAAATGTCTTTTGCAGCAATTTGCATGCAATTGGTGATCATTATCTTAAGCAAAATATCTCAGGAATGAAAAAACAAAAGTGGAGCTAAGTAATGTGTATATGCATATAAGATCATAAAGTGGTGCAGTTGACATTGGAAATAAAGCAGAGGGGAGTGAGGGATAAAAAATTACTTACTGGGTACAATGCTTATTATTTTAGTGACAGGTACACTAAACTCCCTGACTTCAATGTACAATTTATCCATGTAACAACAACAAAAAAAGACCCTCGTACTTCCTAAATCTATTGAAATAACAAATAATATGAATTAAGAAATCTTAAGGATGCAGATGAATAAATGTCTATGCACAGTTGGTGATTTGACGTTCACTGTGTGCAGGAGAGGTGAGTACTGTAAATGTTTTTCTGAGACTTCCACTAATGGCACAATTCTGAAAAAGCTTATTTGGAATTATTAGTATCTTTTATGAATTATTGATTTCTAAGTGCCTTCCCAGTTTGGCAAGAAACCAGATTTTAGTGGACAATGCTAGCTAATCCTTTTTATCAGGTGGGATGGATAATGAACGGTTTAAATGTAGTCCGGCTCCCTGAATGTGAAAGGGATAGAATGGTTTTCTAAAGTGTTTTACCCCAATGTGCTTGTGGGCAATAGTAATGAATACTGGGGGGCACATTATCTGTCATAGCTTAGAAACTTGGAGCCTATGAGAAAATTTTCAGGAAGTGGTTCCTGAACCACTTACCATTTGCAAAATAAACAAGAATATCAGCGGGACATTCTATCATTGCACAATAAATCTGTCAGTTCTTTTTAACAAAATGTGTTGTGATTATTATGGCTGATCACCTGTGGGTATGTTGATACACAGATAAAAAGAAGCCTCTACTCTCAGTTCTTCTCTGAAGAGGCAAGAGTGCATTACACTGACAATTGTTATGTAAGGTACGAGGCTTAAGGGGAGAATGTTAGGAATATATTCTCCAGAATATTATGGCAGTTGGGATAAAGGGTACTAGATTTCAGCTGAGAGAACCAGAAAAACCATGTGTATTTATTCACTGCTAAGTGAAGGACGATCAGCAAGAGTTAGAAGTACAGGAAGTAGAGTCTGTGTGACTGTTTTCCTGAGAAACCTCCAATTATTAGTCACACTATAATTCTTCCGTGGAAAAACACTGGTACGATGCTAGAGAGCTTTAACAGGTATAATGTAGGGGCATATGGCACACCTCCTGGTGAGGGCTCAACTGAAACTTGGACTTTACCTAACAGATGCAAACTATGTAACCTAGTCATTTGTGCCCATGTATCAATCTGAAATAAAAGAAAATATTTTAATAGGAAGTCTTTGTTCCTCTTGCTGCAGAGATTTCAATAATAAAGATATTGTCTGTTTTTTTCCTAAGGTTATTTTTATATTGCAAGCAAAATAAATGCATAAACATTTTCCCATTACTCTTTGGCACACACACGTCAGCTCCTTCTGTTGCCGTTCCTGACCTTACACTTGTGCTTGCTGCATTTATCATGGCTGCCAAAGGTAAACAAAAGAGTCCCAGGGAGAAGTCCAAATGAAGATAGCGGCAGGGCATCCAGCTGTGCGCTCAGAGCAGCCACGTGTTTCTTTCCCTGCCTTTGTCTGTGTAAGTTACTTTTTTCTCCTCTGCTGGTGAGCTATTAATTCCCCATAGAGACTGATTTGTAATCAATAGCAGTTCACCAATGCAAAATAGGTTTCATGATTAAATGATTGCATCATATCTGATTTCCATTATAAAATCTTGTTCTGTTGGAGAAATGCTTCTGATTTGGTGTGACTGGAGCATAAAATACATCTAGGGTTATGCTGAGGTCTTTCTTCATGTGCCGTGCTAGGGAATTTCAATGTTATTCTGAAAGAAATAGAGGGTGATGGTGGATGAATGTCAGGGAGTAGGGAGAGATAGCATGAAATCTAAACTTAGAAAAAGTCTCATGGAAGCAGCGTGATTGGTGTGTTGGGAAGTGGTGAGCGAGACCGCTTCGGAGACTATTAGGATAATGAGGGATTAAAGTAAGGGAGCAGGAGCGAAGGAGGGAATGCTGTAGAGAGATAAGAACAGAGAATGATTTTACTGAGGGAGAAACTGGTTGAAGGGTGGCGTGTGGGTGAGAGAGAGAGAGAGAGAGAGAGAGAGAGAGAGAGAGAGAGAGAGACTGTGTGGGGGCATCTAAATTAATTCCCATCTTTCTGACGTAGGGCCCCAGATAAAACAAGAGGGGAGGAAAAGCTTTTGGAGGGGAGGGGTGGAAGAGGATGCTTTATCAATTTAAGATATATACAGTATATATAAGAGCAAATATTTAATAGATAGGCCTGAAAATCAGGGAATTACACTAGAGATATAGGATTTTAGAAAATAAAATCTTACAAATTTTATAAAAATAAAACATATACATGTTTAAAAGCACCAAATTATCCATAATGGCTTATACAGAGAAGTCATAGTTACTAGGTGGTAGTTATCAATTTATTGCTTAGCTCCAAATGTACCCTTCATTGCCTGTTCTGCCATAATGGACTTGGATCCTTTAAGAAGTTCCCTTTTGCAGTGAGTATGGTGTTAAACTTTCCCAGTAGAAGGTGCTGGAAGGACACTAGAGAAAGAATGGATTTCTCTTCTTTGTTCCTGAGTGCCCTTCTGGAGCTCCTGAAGCATAGATGGCTTCTGACTAGCCCAATGCCGTTCAATATGGCAGCCTCCTTCAACTCCAGCTGTGGTGGCATGGCTTTGCCGACCCCCGGTGGCCAACAGTTTCCTTGGATACCTCCTCAGCGTTGCCACGAGTTCTCAGGTGTGGGCACCTATAGGTGGTTTACCTATGAATGGCTTCCTAGCACCTCAGAGGGGTTTTTTCTGGCCTTCTTTGGATGATAGATTTCTAGAAAATTTGGCTGGCAAGGCACCATGGAGACTTCTCTGTCACCCAGTGAGCTGCTGCTCTGCCCTCTCCTACAGAGTCTGGATCTCAGCTCTGGAGCAGGTGCCTTCCCTAAGCATTCTGTCTCAGCTCCAGGGGTAGAATTGTTATTGTTTTGGTCAGCGGTTGCTATTTTCTTCAGAGTTTTCCTTAGCTGTTACTAGTCAATCTTGTTACTTTAATCTCGTGTTAGAGTTAATAGCATTTTATACAATGATGTGTCACTTAACAGGAATATGTTCTGAGGGATCCATAGTTTGGTGTTTCATAGAGGCGCCTACACTAACCCGGAGGGGATGATGTACTGCACACCTGGGCTGTATGGGGTGGCCTGCTGCTCCCAGGCTGCAAACCTCTATAGCATGTTACTGTACTGAATACTGTAGGCAAGTGCAACACAATGGTAAGAATGTGTGTGTCTAAATATAGAAAAGACTCATTAAAACTACAGTAAGAAAGACAAGATATGGTACTGCACGCACCTGTGCAGGGTGTTCACTACAAATGGACCTCGCAGGCCTAGAAGTTGCTCTGCTGGGTCAGTGAGTGGCTGGTGATTGAATGTGAAAGCCCAGCACGTTACCGTACACCACTATCACCTTTATAAACTCTGTACGCTTAGGATCTACTACACTTCCAAGACATAATTTCTCTTCAGTAATTAATTAACCTTAGCTTACTGTAACTTTTTCACTTAATAAACTTTGGAAAAAGTTTTTTTTAAATGTTTTGACTCTTTGGTAATATCACTTAGCTTAAACCACAAACACATTGTACAGCTATGCAAATACATTTTTTCTTTATATCCTTATTCTATAAGCATTTTTATTTTTCAAAAATTTTATTCTTTTGGTTTTTAAACTTTTTTTGTCGAAAACTAAGAGACAAACATACGTTAGCCAACGCAGGCTCAGAATGGTTGAGAAGAGGCATTGCTGTCACAGGAGATGACAGTTGCATGCATGTTACTGCCCCTGAGCACCTTCCAGTAGGACAAGATGTGGCGGTGACAGACGGTGATGTCGACCATCCTAAGCCTGTGACAGCAATGCCTTTTCTTCTGGAATAGTTCCTGAAGGACATGCCTGAGGCTATTTTACAATTCACATTTTTTTTTAATAATTAGAAGTAGTACCCTCTAATAATAAAAAGTGTAATGTAGTCATTACATCAACCAGTAACATAGTTATTATCATCACTGACTGTTGTGCACTGTCTGACCTCACACCTGCTGACCTTTATCTGCTGGGAGCACAGTAGGTTTGTTGACAGTGGCACCACCACAAACCTGCGAGCAATGTGTTGTCCTGGGTTGGTTACCATGGCTATAACACCTCTAGAGGACAGGAATTTTTCAGCTCCATTAAGTTTTATGGGACCCATGTTGTATGTGCGGTCTGTCATTGTGACAGCATGGGACTGTGTTTAACTTTCTATGTTCACATTACGTAGAGGAGCCCTTTTCTTTTTGATTGGGCCCTTTCCCCCTCTCTACCTGACTGCCTCTCTCAGGGACAATCTCTTTTCACTATTTCTCATTTTAGCATTTCTGATAGTTTTCCTCATGGGGCCAAATAATTCTTCACTGGTTATATTTAAACATTATTTATGGGCATTATTCTAAGATAAATGCTGACTTAGTGTATTTCTACCGTACCAATGGCGTGTACAGTCCCTCTCTCCTCCTTTTGATACAAACATTACTTTTTCCAGGTTCTCCACTGGTGACCTTGTAACTTCACAGTATCACCCAATCCCCATTACTGCTTCTATCAACTAAAGAAAACATTTGGTTTTCTGTGTATGAACCTTGTAAGGTGAAGACACTATCACTCCCACTCTTCACTCTCAGACCTTTTCTTTCCCTCTTCATCTCATTAAAAGTATCATCTCTGCTTTTATTTTCTTTAAGGATGTTTATTTTTAGTTTGATAACATTTATATTCTAACGTACAGATTAGAATGAATTGTAGATAATAAATTGGTAACATTGAAAGTCAATAAACATTCATGGTATTTCAGCTGTTAAAAAGCACTAAATTATGCTTCCTTCTCTAAGTGTACCCCGTTAAGATCCAGTGTCACGCTAAAGAAGGCAAATCTAGTATTAAGGTCGAGAGAATTCGCTTTTTATCATTTACGCCAACATATTCCACACTTTATTTAGCTTCAAATTTAAGCTGCCTTACTTTTATGATTTTTTTTTAGACTCTAGTGAGTGATGATCTATCTCTCATTCTTATCTATAATTATTATAGTCTTGACTTTTTCCAGGCTTGGAAATTCTCTTAACCACTTTTTTTCAAGCAGTTCATTTCTTCTTCCTTGTTCTGTTGGAGGATGCCCTCAGAGAACTACCTAAGGAAGACTTTAGGGCACATCAATTTTCATAGTTCTTATATGTTCAAAAATTTCTGTATTTGTCCTCATGTTTTGTTATTTGGCTAGGCAATATACATAAGGTTAAAATATTTTTTTTCTTCAGAACGTTGAAGGCACTGACTGCTCATGAGAAGCCTAATGCTATAACCTTCCAGGATTTCTCTTACTTGGTCTCAGGTCCACTGCTAACGATGTGGCTCTGATGCAGAGACGGGAGGAGGCAGTGCGGCTGCGTGTGGACACGTCTGCACTCTCTCTTCCAGGACTCAGCTGGTCCTTTCATTCCATGCTGCTTTATCAGTAATCACCCTTCATCTGTTTCTGTCTCCTAAAGCTTTGTGGACATATCTCAAGAGCATCAGGGCCTGTGCTGGGCAGTCTCTGTCTGTCTGTCCAGAGCCAGTCTCTACCCTTCCGCGCCTCTGCAGAGGTGCAACAAGAAGCTTCTTTGCCCTATGGCTTCCAGTTGTCTTTGGCCAACGGAAGGCATCAGCAGGACTCGGAGGTGGAGCTGATGCATTCATTCCTGTGGAAACCTCCCTGTTGAGCCAGGAACGGGCAGTGGTTGAATTTCTCCCTGGAGGATGGCAGCTCCTGCTGAGCTTAACCAGTTCACTGGTTCTTGAAGCTGCTTCCTCTTGCTGACTCTTCAGGCCTGGGGTCGTAGCTTCTTCCCTTTGTTGCTCATCTCCGGGTGGCTCACTATTCCTTGATGGATTCCTCGTAGTCCTGACAATACTTCTGTGAACTATCTATGTATTAAGCTCTCTTCTCTACCTACTCTTGGGGGAGCTATTAAGTGTCCATTAGGTAGCTGACCGATAGCGTCCCCTATGTCATTTTGTCTTGGTACATGACAATTAAGTTTGCAAACTCATCCAGTGCTATGTATCTCATTGCTGAATACCACTATAGTCACCTTCAGAGTACTCCATTTGGGAAGCTCTGCACTGACACCAGCACCGAGTCCACCCCTCAAAGCAGTTTTGGAACTCTTTTTCTGGAATGACCATCAGAGCTGTTATCGTGCAACACACAAAAACAGGCAAAAGCAATAATGAATGCTTTTCTGCAGGGCACTGCCTCATGTCGACATGAACACAGCTGTGAGACGCTGATATACTAAGATTGTGAAACCTTACTGGGCTGTTCCTGCAGGGCTGAGAACGTAAGCACATGGTGGCAAGTTCACAACCTTAATTGTCAGACTGCTTATGAGATAGCTCTGATAGTCATTCCAGAAAAGTAGTTCCAAAATTGCTTTGAAGGGTGGACTAGGCACTGGGATCAGTGCATAGCTTCCCAAGGGAATACTTTGAAGGCGACCATAGTGATATTCAGCAATGAGGTTTGCAGTGCTTTTCCCAGGATGAGTTTGCAAACTTAATTGTCATACCTCATATATATTAGGAGGAGCGATTAATATTTCTGCTTAGTCTCCCCCAGCATGACTGTTGTAAGAGAATACAGGTAAATCTGAATCAGAATATAGCTACTAGTAGTAGCTTGGACAAGGATAAGGTTACCCAAGGTTATGTTTTGAAGCACAAATTGCATTTTCACCTTCCTTATCAGTGGCTGTGTCAATAATTTACTATTCAGAATTTAATCAACTAAATGTCAGCAAATTTAGGAAGTTTAGGTCAAACTGAGTATGATAGGAAATATTTTTTCAGTAACATATTTGCCTTGAATAAAATGGGGTAAATAACAACTTTAGAAGATTTTTTAGTCCTAAGAAGGGGGATTTTAGTTTTGAAGATTTTAGGTAGATCTTTCAAAGATTCACGAACTTTTTGTACCTTTGAATTTTATTGTTACTGTACATCCAGTAGAAAATACTTTTATTTATATTGAAACTATTAGCTGAAAATTTGTATTACTACTTGTGTAATTATTAATATGTATCTATATCTATCTATATCATCTATATCTATCTTGTAGTAGGCCAGATACATTTCGGCATTGTATTACTATGGTTATTTTAAGGAAATAATAGGAAGAAGTGAAATCTGTGTATATTGAGAAAAGTGCAAGAGATTTTAGAGACGTTATTATTTTGTTTTTTATTATTTTGAGATAAGATCTTGCTCTGTTGCTCAGTTTGGAGTGCAGTGTTATAGTCATAGTTCACTGTAACCTCTAACTTCTGGGTTTAAGCAATCCTGTCTGAGCCTCCTGAGTAGCTGGGACTATAGACATATTCCACCCCAACTTGACTCCTTCCTTCCTTCCTTCCTTCCTTCCTTCCTTCCTTCCTTCCTTCCTTCCTTCCTTCCTTCCTCCCCTCCCTCCCTCCCTCCCTCCCTCCTTCCTTCCTTCTTTCTTTCCTTCCTTCCTTCTAAAGGAGATATTGATGTATTACTCAGGTTGATCTGGAATTACTGTTTTCAAATGATCCTCTTGCCTTGGCCTGTCAAATGCTGGGATTACAGGTATGGGTCCCTGCACCTGGCCTCACAGAGACTTTCTGGAGAAGGATGAGGCAGGGTTGTTCGTTCTACTAGAATGTTAAGTGGGCAATCACAATAGATTGAGGGATATACATGGCAGCCCTCTCTGGTCTAAATTTTTTATCCTTGATGATATGCTATGACATCAACTTTCAATTTTAACTCTCTGAAAATTCCTTTTATTAGAGTCATTACTTCGGTTAGACAATGAAGCCAGGGAGGAGGAGGGAGAACTGACACAGCTTGGTATGGTACCTGTTACTCCAGAAATCCTTAAGTCCATCAACAGGGGTCATTATGGATCACGTACACTTAAAATTGCTCCTTTCCTCCTTTTGGAAAGATGTTTGGAGAATACTTAGAGATCTAAAAATAGATCTGCCATTCGATCCTATAATTCCTCTACTAGGTATATATCCAGAAGACCAAAATTTGCATTATAACAAAGATATTTGTACCAGAATGTTTATTGTTTTATTGCAGCCCAATTCATAATTGATAAGTCATGGGAAAAAACCCAAATGCCCATCGTCTCATGAATGGATTAATAAATTTTGGTATTTGTACACCATGGAATATTATGCAGCCGTAAAGAAAGATGGAGACTTTACCTCTTTCATGTTTACATGGATGGAGCTGGAAAATATTCTTCTTAGCAAGGTATCCCAAGAATGGAGGAAAAAGTACCCGATGTACTCAGCCCTAATATGAAAGTAATTTATAGCTTTCATACGAAGGCTGTAACCCAATCTTAGTACAAGAGATTGGGGAAGTGGGCAAGGGAGGGGAAGGGAGGGGGAGGAAGGGTGGAGTGAGGGTTATTGGTAGGTCCACATCTAGGTTGCATCTTGGAAGGGTGCAGGTGAAGTTTACTAAGTGTAGAGTATAAGGGCTTGAACACAATAATTAAGAAAATGCCATGAAGGCTATGTTAATGCCATGAAGGCTATGTTAACCAGTTCGGTGAAAATATTTCAGACTGTATATGGAACCATCACATTGTACCTCATGATTGCAGTATTGTACACAGCTATGATTTAATAAAAAAATAAAATAAAATTGCTCCTTTCCTGACCAAGGCTAAGAGAGGTCTGGGTGGCACCAGACTAAGACCATTTTGTCAGTTTTCCAGTCTCATCATCAGGAGGCCCTAGAAATCAATCTTTCCTCACTTATCAACACTCACAGCCTCTCAGCAGCTGTCTTGTATCTACCAGGACAACTCTATTATCTCATTTATGCTATTATGGTAGCCACCTAGACATCCAGGTCACCTTTCCTCTCTCCCATCTTAATTCCCACTGAAAGCTTCAGTCTTCTGATGAGCACAATTTTGCCATCTCAATCTCAGTTTCTGCCCAACATGCTAAACTTTGGTACATCCAAGACTGAGACAGTTGGGTAGATGGTAGAAGATGGCAGCCTCAATTTCATCCTTATTACTGATTTTCCTTCAACATGCAAAGAATAAATGATGGAAATTGCGTTCTCCTTTTTGACCCTCCTTTATCAAGCTTCCCCACATTCAGTTTTCGAGGAAGACATAAAGAGCTTAGGTGCTTTTTGTAACAATGAAAAGATCCAACAGCATCTTTTGATATCTAAAGTTGTGAGAGTGCTATTTCAATGCATATTTCATCTTGACACTCTTCTGCCCCATGGCTGCACTTCACAGGAAGGGACTGCTGCTCTGGGAATGATTAATCAGTGAGTGGCTCATCCTGTAATTGGAAATGCCGTACAAGCCTGAGAAGGATAATGCAGCTTCAAAGCTCTTTGTGAAAAGTGTTTTATCATGATTTGAAAATATACTTGTTTTCATATAAACCTCTGAAGTAGGGTGTTGTCATTGCCATTCTAAAGATGAGAATGTGGCACTTGGATAATTCCTGCAAGGTCATACCAGAAGTTATTAGATTAGTCAGGATGAGAACTCCAAGTCCTTATTTCCCCAGATTATTACCCTTCAAGTCACATAATTATGGTGACAAATGGGATAACCAAGGATAATGTGTGAAGCAGTGAGATAGGCATAGAAGTCTGTTCATGTAAAAAGCTGGAAGGCAAAAGGGGTCGTTACTCATGTAGTCTGTGCCATGTTCTTAAGACACTAAGGACAATTAAAATATCAATATTTGCTTTTTTTATTGTTGTTATTTATGCTGCATCTAGTACCTGAATGTTGTCTCAGGTTTCCATGCTGGCTCTTCTCCCTGATAGAAACCACCAAAGTGGGGCTTCATGTTCCCATGAGCAGCATGACATTTCTGTATTTCACACTCAGAAGGCAGATGGTGAATGGATGACTAACCAGGTAAAAGAGGATCAAAATGCAGCAGAGGTATTAACAGTATCATTCTGGCTTTCTCTTTTAGAATCTCATGAGATAAATTGCTCTATTGAGAAAGAAGGCCATCAAGTGAGAGAACAGAGACTAGTCTATTACTTTATTTGGTTCCTGACACGGTGGTTAACGAAAGGAGGTCTTTATATATCAGGTGTGTGAATCATGCCTGAAACCTGAGGTGGGCTCAGAAGATAAACACAGGCTTCAGGATCCAGAGAAGGAAAGTATTTCACTTGAATCTGAAGCAGAAAATTTGAAAGGAAGGCCCTCAATGTCTTATTCCAGATTGCCACTCCGTCTTGGAGTGATGGGAGTGAGCAGAGGCAAGATGAAGGGACGGCTTCTGAGGGAAGGTAGTAATACCACTTGTGGACAGATGTGGGCAGGGCTCATCACTCTTTAATGTCATGTGTGAAAGACCTGGGAAATAGTTCTCATCTCTGTACATCAAGAATAAAAACAGTTATAAGTAGGGGGAAGAGTGAACGCATGGTGAGGGTGGAAAAAGCCTGGGGAATCTGACTTAATTTGAGATAATGTCAGGGAAAGTTGTTTAGCTGGCCCTCCTCCCCTGGAGGAGACTATTCAAGTTCACTTTTGCTGGAGTTTTTCCACACATTTGGACAATTAGTAACTGAATGTTTTTGGAGAGGGAGGGGAAACTGGCTAGAGAAAACTTTGTTTTCTCATGGTACCTGGTATCACCCACATAACTATACTTATAAATTGCAATTGTTCATGTTTTTATCTCCATCTCCCCCAGATGGAGGCCCTAGGAGGACAGGGATCTTCTCTAGTTTCTCTGTGTGTTATATCAGTTTGGCACAAGGTTCTTGGCACTTTATGTACTGAATTGTACTGGTTGCCCAAAGGATCAAGAAAAGAGAGTGCATAGATAGGAAGAAAAGTTAGTTTTTGGTTCCCAAATCTAGTCCTATTAGTACTTTTATAAGAGGTATATAGTGTATAGTTGAGTATGTATGCTCTGGGCCCAAAATGTGTGGGTTCTAAGCCCACTTCTGTCATCTCCAAGCTGTGTTGTCACAGAATGTTCCTTGACTTTATTTGTACATGGGGACAATGACACCCACTTGTTGGGGTTTGCTGTGGGCCCCCACCTTGGTTGGGGATCAACAGGGGAGACAACACTGGTAGAAAATAATGAGACTGCCCCAACTTAACATATAAAGTCTGGGGAGTCTGGAGAGGCATATATTGACTTACACGCCACGGGCAGATTGAGACAATGCAGCTACTCTCACTTCTCAGAAACCTTTTATTGATCTCTAACACAAGGCGTATATGTATAATGCAAAGGTGCCAAAATAGGATTAAAAGAATCTCAAGGCCCCAGGAAGATTGGATAAAAGGCAATAGCTGGGTAATCAGGAACATAGGGCAGGGAGTTGTAAACAACAGCTGATAATGGCAGTTAGAAAGGGGGAGAGGAAAACAAATTTAGTCTCTGCAGGGTAGACAAACCAGCTTCCTTGATATAGCTGCCAATTAGGAGTTCAAAGAGCATAGCCCTGCCTGCTGCCGATGCTCTAGGCAGGGATGGTCTTAAATCTTTGCCCTGTCTAGGGCACCTCTGGGCTCCTTTCATCCTTGGTGGTCTTGATGAACCCCCAGGGATAGCATGTCCTGTATGCTTTGCTCTGGATTGAGGTGAGTCACCTGCAGAGATATCAGCCTATCTGCCTCCCCCACCCACTTATATTTAGTGATTGAATTTGGCTACATATACAGAGAACCTAAATAAGAGTAGTTTGAGTAGGATAAAGAATTTATCTTTTCCTTCCTAATGAGAAGTCAGTAGGAAGTGAGGTAGCCCAGGGCTGTAGAGCAGGTCCACCTTGCAATCAGGACCCAGTGAGTGTACCTTTCACTGCAGTCGTCTGGTAGCTACTGGGGCTCCAGCCATCACATCTGCTCTGCGGGCAGGAAGAAAGCAACAAACAAAAGCAAACTCCACCTATTGGTAGAATTTTTTTTTATTATTATTATTATTTTTATTTTTATTTTTATTTTTTTATTGTGGAGAAGGGGCGGGGAAAGAAGGCGGGGGAAGAGGTGCATGACAGGGTCAGGCCAGTGGCATGGTACCACATTGGCTGTATCTAGGTAGAGGCAGTTTCAGGCCGGGCCTTGCTGAGTCGTTGCTACGCAGAAGTAGCTCGATGTATCTACTTCTAGTCAGGCTCGGGAAGTTGCACTAGGCCTCAGGCACATGGCAGGGCCCAACAATTCCCTCTTGTTTTTTGTATGGCGGATAAACATAGCCCCTGTCTTAGGTTGCCTGCTCTTGCAGTTTCAGTCTTACCC
>CAUYPK010103998.1:0-86939 GCA_963574355.1 Loris lydekkerianus
GAGGAAGGGAGCGAGGGAGGGAGGGAGGGAGGGAGGGAGGGAGGGAAGGCGGGAAGGGAGGGAGAAAGGGATGGAGGGAGGGAGGGAGGGAGGGAGGAAGGAAGGGAGGGAGGGAGGGAGAAAGGGAGGGAGGGAGGGAGGGAGGGAGAAAGGGAGGGAGGGAAGGGAGGGAGGGAGGGAGGGAGGGAGGGAGGAAGGAAACAACACATGTGAAAGATGACTAGGGGTGCTGGGATATGTTGGCTTGGTTCCTGCTTTTGCCTTACTTTGGAGCAACTATGTCACCCAGGCTTTCACTGAGTTGGCTGCGATGTGGGTTTCTTCAGAGAAATCACAGAAAAAAGAGGCAGGGACCCAAGGTGCCCCCACCTTCCAGCAAGAAGGGCCCCTTCCCCCTGGGTCTGGGCTGGAAGCCTCAGCCATGACCTGGGCCCCCCAGGATAGTTCACAAAGATAAAGCCAGTTAATGATTGACCCCCTAAGAGGGGCCACCCACACCATCCTGCCTGCCTTCCCAGACCCAGAAGTGCAGGGCAGGGCATGGGGAGTGGAAAGACCTCCTCTCAGCTTCCAGGATCATCCTAGCCTAATACCCTTTGGATAATTGGTGATGCAGACAAATTGGTCAGAGGATATCCATGTCAGGAGAACATCAGTTTTCCTTGGAGCCTTGGGGGTGCTCAGAGTTGAGGTAGGTGGAAGGAGTGTGTAGGAGTGAGGGGTGCTCAGAGTTGAGGTAGGTGGAAGGAGTGTGTAGGAGTGGGCAAACACCACATAGCTAGTTTGATCTGTTTCATTTATTGGAATTTCATTTAGAGAAAAGGCGGCATTGCTAAAGAAGTTTGAAAACTTTGTCGCAGGCCAAAGGAGAGAATGAGGCCCAGAGTTGTCCAAAGCCATATATAACAAGCCATACCTAAACCCAAATCTCTCAACTCACAGCTTCATTCTCTTTCTACCACTCCAAGGGCCACTTAGTCACTGGGGCTCGCACTGAGCTAGTTACCTTTGGAAGAGATAGGACTTCTGCCCTCAAGAGCTGACTGGCTGGCTGAGGACCTAGGCACTGCCAGGGAGGGGGTGCTGGAACAAGATCCCCTGTGCATTGGAGCATGTCAGCAACTAGGCCCAGGGATCTGTTGTTTTTTTCCTCCTTCCCACCTAGAGGGGCTCACTCAGGTCCCAAGTGGTGTGAACCATGCCCCTCTGGGGTCCCTGGAGAAATAGTCCTGCCTACCTCTCCCTGCATGCCAGCCCACTCCCCAAGACCCATCTCCTTCCAGAGCATAGCTGGAAGCATCAGAGAAGAAAGGCAGGGCACACTCAGAGCTGCCTACTGCCAACCTCTCTAAGTCTCAGGACCTGGCTCTGGTCAGCTCCAGCTGTGGAGTGCCAGCCCCGCAATGAGCTGAGGCTGATAGCCAAAACATTTGACACTTGTTATGGCCTAGGCATGGTTCACATAGAGCTGGCGATAGAAACCTCTTCATTTCTGAATTGTGAGAAAGTCCAGGGGGCCAAAGAAGGGACTGGGTTGGCCAGAGAGGCATAGGGGATACTCAGGGTCTGGAACAGCAGCTATTTACCAATCAGGTGGCCATTCCAGGGCGTACCAGCAGAATGTCCTCCCTGCCCCAGTCTACTCTCAACTCCAGGCTGGAAGGTACAGCTCCCAGCTGAGAATGAGGCCTGCCTAGGGCCCTGGTCTGCATGCTTCCATAAACTCCTCCCTACTCTCCATACAAAAGTGTAGCCCACACATATGCAAGTACCTCACCAGGCCCCCAATTCCAGAGGCCAGGCCTGATAGATGGACCCATGCGCTCCTGTCACTGTTGAAAACATGGCAGACCAGGCCTGAAATTCCAACCCCAAGTGCCCAGAGGATGGACAGTTATGAATAATCAGAACATTTCCCTTCCCTTCTTTCTCTCTCCTCAGTTACGTTCACCCCTCCTCACCTCCTCTCTTCCTCCTCCCTGCTGGCTTCCATTGTCCCAGGGGGCCTCCTGGGACACTCCTACTGACTAACTTTTCCTCTGTGATTGTCAGAAGCCTCAGCTTCTCAGAGCCCCTGGGAAGGTGACTGCTCCCCACTTCCCAATCACTGTTGGGGAGCAAGCCTGGGCAGTGAGCAACAAACTAGGAGAAAAGACATTCTTAACATCTCCCCAGTTCCCACTAGCCCTCCAGGAAGTAAGGGAAACTTTCAGAAGGGAACTATCTGAGGATATGGGACACACTCCTTCCCTCAGAGGACATTGGGAGTTGGCATGGCAACTCTAGAGAGAGCAGCAAATACAAGGAGGGGTACCATGTCCCCTCCCATAATCCCTGGCATGACCTGAAGCTTTTAAGAGGACAGAGGTGAGCATAGTGAGCCTGCCATTCACCACCTCGACTATAGCCTGGGGTGGGGAGGAGGGGGGCTGGTCCTCCCCCACTGTGTAGTCCTCTCTGAGCACCCAGCCACTGATCTCCTGCCTCTCCATGACTCTTTAGCTCTCCAGGCTGAAGGCTGCAGGGACTAGTAAACCAGACGTACACACAAGTATACAAACAAGCCACATTTATACAACCACCACCCATGACAGGGCCCCACAGAAAAGAGAGGAGTGTTCCCAGAAATCCAGCTGTCCCAGGCAAGCCGACCTGGGTCACAGTGGCCTCTCCACCAAGGCTACAGAGAGGCTAGGCGTCCCCTGAGCATCTTCTTCCAATACCATCACTGTTACCTTGAAAGCCCCTCAGACAAACAGTGTCTCTAAAATCCTGCCGTTAAGCACCGTTGCTTCACATACTGCCATGTGCGGGTCTGTGGCTAGGGGTCAGGACACTTGGGTTCAAAACAGGCACTGTCACTGCCTTGCTGTGTGACCTGGAGCCAGGCATTGCCCATCTCTGCCCCTATGTCCTGTGTAGACTAAAGGGCTAAAATGATTGCAAAAGCCCTGCTAGAGCTTCCAGTCAATGGCTGTAGGGGATGGGGAGGAACCTGTAAGATAAGGGCTGTGGGCATTCCAGCCTGTGTCCTGGCTAATAGCAAGAGATGAGGGGAAGACAAGGGAGTGCCATTCCAGGACCATTTTTTAGAGATGTTATAAAGATTACTTGGATATGGGTTAAGTGGGGAAGCAGAGAAAAGCAAACTCTACAGTCTGTTGCCTCCAACCAGAATAGCTGGGATTGGCGGCACCGTAGCTCAGTGGGTAGGGCGCCAGCCACATACACTGAGGCTGGAGGGTTCAAACCCTGCCCGGGACCTGCTAAAACAATAATGATAACTGCAGAATAGCTGAGATTGCAGCAAAAAGAATTTGAGTCAGATAAACAGGGGTCTACCAAGCTCATCTTCTCTAGAGGAATTGAGGCATGATAGCCACAGGGTATTTATCTAGAGACTTTTAGGTCCATTCCTGGCCTGGATGAAATGCCAGGGAGTAGAGGAAAGGAAAGGGAGACAAAGGGAATGCAGGTGAGATGGCATGGCAGCTCCCTGGCCCTCTCTTTGGGAGCAGTGGTAGGCTGGTGCCCCTGCCTCCAAGTTAGAAGCTGAGTGGGAGAAGGAATGTGTCAGGGGTGTGGTGGGGCAGCCTGGCAGCAGGGGAATGGAATGAGTAGGCTGTCAAGTGGCACAGCAAGTGTTTGTGGGAAATGCCGGGGAAGACCCTTTCCTGATGGGAGAAGATGAGAGGGAGCCTCAGCCCTGGGCTCTCTGCCCTGGGTGCCCTCAGCACCACTCCAAAGACTGTAGGACCTCCTCAGGACAGGACATAGGGTCTCTGTGACATCAATTTGGGCAGGGGAGCCCAGAGCCACTGTTTTAGAAGGAGAGATGACATGCAGGGCAGACATACTGGGGAGCAGGGCTGCCCAGGCCACTCCTGCTTTTCCTCTGTGTGGGAACTCCAGACCTCTGCTGGGGCAGCTGGTAAGGCTCTAGAGGACCTTGCTCTACTCCTGGCCTGGCCATTGGGTAGGCGGAATAACTCTGTGATTTATTCCATAGTTTCTCCTCCTCTGTCCCAAACGCAGGAATCTCTGTGTTTCCTAAGGGAACTGAGGCTGAAAATCAACTCAGGAAGGAAGTCTCTCTTTCCCTCTATCCATCTTCTTTTTTGTTTCCACAAAAAACTGAGGACTGGGTAAGGAGAAGGATGATCAAGAGAATCAAGCCAAGCCCCCTGCACCCACACTTTAGTCAACTAATGGGACAAATTGAGGCGAGGCCTGTTACCTCGACGGAGCCAGGTTTGCAGATGCGGTATTGTGCAGATGAGCTTTCGCCTATGTATTCCAAGGAGGCTGGGTCTGCCCTCCCCACTTCTCTCCTGAGGCCTGGGTCTCAGTATCCAATCTGCCAGTCCAGAAAGCTTTGTAAGCCCCTGTTCACTCTCGCCCACTCCCCAGGCTTCTTCATACTGCCATCCTCCCCCTTTTCCATCCATCCTCCTCAAGCAGGAGCTGACGATTTCTCTCAACATCTCTGAAATTCTGTCCACACCAACCCCAAGCACAGCCACCTTGGGACACACTCCTCTCTCCTCTCCCCTTGTGTCCTAAAGCTCCTCGAGGATCCCTGGCTCTCTGAGGATAGGGTCACAGTCCTACTCACTCCCCCAGGGCTGGCAGGGACAGCTTCCAGCTCCTCGAGGCTGCCCAAGAGGAAGGTAAGAACTGGAGAGGGACTGTCCTGCTAAGTTGGCTGGGTGCAGGCTGGGGAGCTCATCTAGCCCACAAGAGGGAAGACTCTTCACACCCAGACAGCTGTGGAGGGCCTTGAACCCTCTGTGAGACAACAGAACAATTATGTTGGGCACCTTCCAGCAGCAGGCTTCAGGTCTAGCTGCTGCCTAATCGCAGACATCTTCTGGACATTCTCTGGAAGCTCAGAGCCCCCTCCTCAGTCAGGGGAGGGGTAAGAACCCCTCCCAGGCACCTTGCCAGTGCCACCCCAAGCCTCTAGAGGGCATGGGAGTGCAGCACTGGACTTCCTAGGCCCCGGGGAGCACAGGCCAGGGGCCACCATGCTGGAGGCTTTCCAGCCAGACTTGCCCTCTAGAGACAGAAAATATGGGGTATGCACCAGGGCTGGGACAGGGGCTGCTTGAAGGCTGCAGGGACAGAGAGAGAGGCTGGACTGTGGGGACCCTAAAGAAAGGTGGGTTTGAGTGGTAGAAAGATAATCTGAGACTGAGCCTTGCCCCACTGTTCATTTTGGGACAGAAAGGAGAGCTTTAGCCCCAGGAATTTTTGCCTGACCTTTAAAGAGGAAAAGCCTGTTGGCCCACACAGCAAAGGGACAAAACACCTCTGCTCCCACCCCAGTGCAGGGTCAGGACTAGAGAGAGGCAAGAGAAGCAGCGAAGGGAGCACAAAATTTAAGGAGTAGGACAGTGCTCACTCTCTTAAGGGCTCTGCGAGTGCAGGGCTGCCCTCTGGGTGCCCTCCTTCAATACTGCATCAGGGTGAGGAGTGGGGTCACTCTTTCACTCTGGATCCCCCAAAGGAAAACACTATCACCTACCTCAACTAGAGGGGAGGAAAGCCACAGATGTGGAGAGAGAGAGACAGCTGTCTGTTGCCTGAGCCTGGACCCCTCCCTGCATGTGTCTGCCTGGCCATGTGGGTGTGCATATATTTGTGCATCCAAGTTGTGGATCTGTGCCCTTCTAGCTGTGTGTCCTTGGGCAAGTTACCCAACCTCTCTAAGCCTCAATTTTCCTTGAAAAACTGTAATAATACCTATACCACAGGGTTCTTGTGAGGATTCAATGAGATAATATACAGAAAGAGTACAGCAGCAGTAAGCATCTAGGCTGTGTGCAGTAGGAGCCAAATAAATGATGGTTGCTATTCCCATTATTATTAATAATATTATTGTATGTGGAGCCACCTGACCTTGCAGCCTTATTTTTTCCTGCCTCCCCTACACATCATTCCCACTCCAGCCAGACAGGTCTTCTGACAGCCCCAAACACATGTTGCTCATTTCTTCATTCTGATCTTTACACTGCAAGCCATGAAGATTCACCTTTTAAAACATGAAAGCTTTTGGACAGCTTCTCAGGAGTATCTCCAAAACTACTACAGCATGCATTGTCTGTACCTCTTGAGTCAGCCTCAAATTGCTATCTGATGTATTTAACCTCGTGAAGGGCTCTGTGTGTTTGGGCTTTATCTCTCCAAGCACAATCACAGAGGAGAGACTGTATTTTTCAATGATCTGTCTCTCTCTCTCACACACATTAGCCTAAAGACTAAGCTAGACCTGCAAGTATAAATGTCCACTTGTAGACTCTTTATGAATGGTAACGATAATGGGAAATACTGTTTTGGTCACATCCCCACTATGTGCCTTGTGTTATCTTATTAATCTCCCAAATAACCCTGTGAAGTGGACTACAATTGTAAAACTAAGGCTTGGAGAGTTTATCCCCCATTGGCCTCCATTCTTCTTTGCCATCATCCTTTTCCACTCTTAGACTAAGCTGACTTGGAATCCCTACGTTACATTCCTTCTCTCTGTGATTCAGTGACCAGACCTGGAAAATGAGAATGATAAGACCACTGAATCCATAGGACCATAGTAAGGCTCTAACAAGGTCATGTGTAAAGCACAGTGACCAGCATGGGTGAGAGCACATTTAGGTTTGTGGGTGCTGTCATTTCAAGCCTGGTAGAGATGCTCAGATACCTGATCCCACTCTGGCTGCAGGGAAGATGCTTCACCCAGCACCCCTTCCCTCCTGTCTCCTAGGATGCATGTCCCTAAAAATCAGCCCTCACTACTCTCTTGTCCCTCTAGTCACACCACGGCTCCCTCAAAGACTTAGAATCATCAACTTCCAGTTCAACTCTATTTTTTCTGAGAGGATAGTTGCAAAATTTTGCAATATAAATGCCTTGCCCAAAATCACACACCATTTGCTTCCAAATTATTGGCAAAATCTTATACACTTGAAAAGTAGACCCTCTACACCTAGGCCAACAAAACCAAATTTGTTCAAAACGTTTTTGGACTTTACTTCTTTTTATGAATTGATCTCAAACATCATTATACATTGAATAAGGAAATCAGTCTTTTAATTGGGTGCCACATCTTGTTTTGCACAACAACCCAAACAAGATGCCTCTATTACCTACTTAGTTTTCTTATTCTCTTAGGTCCCACTTCTGGGCCCTAAACAACTTTTTGTTATTTGTACATACTTTTTAGTTCCAAAATGTGAGGTCTTGGCCCCATAGAAAAATGTTATTTACTTAACATAAAGGCTCTGAAGGTAGTTCATCTGTTCATTTGTTGATTCATCCAGTTAGTAAATATTTATTGATACTTCCTTACATACCAGACCTTGTGCTAGGGGATGGAAACAGCACAGAGTATGTCAGAGTATGCCTAGTCTATTTTAGTATGATTACATAGAATTGGTAATAATGAAACTTCTAGTAGCCAGGCCCAGTGACATGCACCTCTAGTCCTAGCTACTTGGAAGGCCAAAGCAGGAAGATCTCTTCAACTTAGGAGTTCAAGGTTGAGGTGAGCTATGATTGTGCTTGTAACAAGCACTGCAGGCTAGGCAACATAGGGAGGCCACATCTCTAAAAAATTTAAATTTTAAATTTTAAAAAGCTTTTAGGCCAGGCATGATGGCTCATACCTATAACTCTAACACTTTGGAAGGTCAAGGCAGGAGGACTTGAAGCCAAGACTTCAAGACCAGCCTGAGTAACATAGCAAGATTTTAACTCTACAAGAAATAGAAAAAGTAGCTGGATGTTGGTAATGTGCCTGTAGTTCCAGTCTGAGCAAGAGGACTACCTCATCTCTGGAAGGAAGGAAGGAGGGAGGGAGGGAGGGAGGGAGGGAGGGAGGGAGGGAGGGAGAGAGGGAGGAAGGAGGGAAAGAAAATTAGCTGGGCCTTATAGCAGGTACCCATAGTCCTAACTACCTAGAAGGCTGAGGCAGGAGGATTGCTTGAGCCCAAGAATTGAGGTTACAGTGAGCTATGATCATGCCTCAGATGCCTCCTCTACCCTACATAGCCAAGCCAGTTTATTCCCTGGGGCAGGGAAGATGGGGGGGTCCCTAAATAAGGGAACCCTTATGCCTTCAGGACACTGAAGGCAGGGTACCTTATTGAAAATGTTCACATGGTAGACACTGAGACCACAGCCCTGTTCTGGAATTCCAGCACACTTGCCTTTGTAGTCTCTGAGGAATCTCACCAACCTGAAATGATAAAAAGACCCAAAGACACTAACATAGGAGACTCCAAATGAAATGTTCTGACCAGGTCACCATAGTGCAAGGCTCACAGATTACAAGCCACACATACATACATGCACACAAACAGAACGTCCAACTAGCTTTTCATGTCTCCACACCTAAAAATAAGCAAACAACTGAGGATTATGAGATATCTGGAGAAAGCCTCTAACACAAAAGACAGAGGCCAAAACAAACACAAAAAAAAGTGACTTGGAGGAAGTTGAGTGTACATAGTAATAAGAAAGCGTAAAAATAACAACATTATCATCATAACCTGAGAATAAGAAAAAATATTGCAAAGATGAAACAAAAACAGAATAGTGTTTTTTTAAAAAATAGAGAACAAGAAAGAGGTCTTGAAAAATCGAAGGTGAGAGCAGAAATTAAAAATTCAAGTTTGAAAGATAAAGTTGAGGAAATGTCACAAAGTAGAAGAAAAATAACAAAAGGATGGAAAGCTCTGAATGACTATACAATAACATCGGTGGACCAGTCCAGGCAGTACAATATCCAAGTAATAAGATGAACAGAGAAATTAACAAATAACATAGTCAGTGATATAATCTAAGAAAATTTCCCAGAACTGAGGAATTGCTGAAAGCCCAGTGCAATTGAAAATATATTTATTTATTTATTTATTTATTTATTTATTTATTTTTGAAACACAGTCTCACTCTGTCACCCTGGTTTGAGTGTCATGGCAGCATAGCTCAAAGCAACCTCAAGCGATCCTCTTATCTCAGCCTCCTAAGTAGCTGGGACTACAGGCACCCGCCAAAATGCCCAGCTAGTTTTTCTAGTTTTAGTGGAGACGGGGTCTCCCTCTTGCTCAGGCTGGTCTCCTGAGCTCAAGGATGAGCTCTCCCATCTTGGCCTCTCAAAGTGCTAGGATTACAGGCATGAGCCACCAAGCCCAACCCTAGATAATGATATTTTTAAAATATTCTTTTTAAATTTCAATTTCCAATTGTTTATTGCTTGTATATAGGGATACAATTGATTTTTGTCTATCAGTCTTGTGTCTTGCAACCTTAATAAATTCATTTTTTAGCTCTAGTAGCTTCATGATCATGCCATCTGCAAAAAATGATGATTTTACTTCTTCCGGTCCTATTTTGTATTTTTGCTGTGTATCACACTAATTAGATCCTCTGGTCTAACTAGTTGAATAGAAGTAACTTTGTCTTATTTCCATTATTAGAGTGAAAACTTTCAACTTTTCACTATTGTAGTTTTTTGGTAGAGGCTCATTATCAGATTGTGGAAAGTTTCTTTATGTGCCTGGTTTGATAAAATTTTTTAAATCAGGAATGGATGTTAGATTTTTTCAAATGCTTTTTCTATGTCGATTGAGATGAGCATGTGAACTTTTTAAATTAGTTAATATGAATTACATTGATTGATTTTTGAATGTTCTTCTAACTTTGCATTTCTAAGATAAATTGCACTTGGTCATGATGTTATCAGTATATATGTATGTGAACTAGAAGATATGTATACTAATACAGACATACCATACACATACACACATACAGTGATGCATCACTTAACAATGGAGATACATTTCGAGAGATACCTCATTAGGTAATTTCCTCCTCATACAAACATTATAGAGTATACTTACACTAACCTAGATAGTATAGCCTACTACACACCAAGGCTATATGGTATGTAGCCTTTTGCTCCTTAACTACAAACCTATATAGCATGTTGTTACACTGAATATTGTAGACAATTGGACACAATGATATTTGCATATCTAAACATTGAAAAGGTACATTAAAATATAGTATTATAATAAGACCATCATATGTAGAGTCCATCACTGACTGAGACATCATTACACAATGCATGACTATATATAAGAGAGAGGGGCAGTGAGAGAGAAAGAGAGAGAGAGAGTTAGATTCTATTTACATGTATTTTCTTTAGAAATTTTCCATCTAGGCCAGGCACAGTAGCTCACACCTATAATCCTAGCATTCTGAGAGGCCAAGGCAGGAGGATGGATTCCTTGAGCTCAACAGTTGAAGACCAGCCTGAGCAGGAATGAGACTCCATCTCTACTAAAAGTAGAAGAAAAAAAAAAAAAAATGAGCAGAGTTGTTGCGGTCGCCTGTAGTCCCAGCTACTTGGGAGGCTGAGGCAGGAGGATTCCTTAACCCCAAGAGTCTGAGGTTGCTGTGAGCTAGGCTGACACCACAGCACTCTAGGCCTCTTAGCGTGAAACAACAGAGTAAGCTACCTGTCAAAGAAAAAGGAAACTTTTCATCTATAGTCATGAGAAATATTGGTCTGTAGTTTTCTGTTCTTGTATTATCTTTGTCAACTTTTGGTATTGGGGTGATGCTGGCTTTATCTAAACAAGTTGAGAAGTAGTCCCTCTTCTATACTTTTCTAGAAAACTGTGTATACAACTGTTATTATTTCTTCCTTAAATATTTAGCAGTATTCATCAGTAAAACTATCTGCGCCTAGAGTTTTCTTTGTGGGAAGACTTTTAACTACAAATTTAATTTTTTAAAAATACATATAGGTCCAGGCAGGTTATCTATTTCTTCTTGAGAAAACTTCCACAGTTTGTGTATTTCAAGGAATTAGTTTATTTCATCTAAGTTATGGAATTTATTGAAGGAAAACTGTTCATAAAATTCTCTTACCATTTTTTTTTTTTTTTTTTTTTTTAAGACAGGGTCTTACTCTATCCCCTGGGCTATGGTGCAGTGGTGTCATCAAAGCTTGCTGCAACCTCAAACTCCTGGAGTCGCTCAATCCTCCTCCCTTAGCCACAGGCACATGCTACCATGCACAGGTAATTTCTGCAATTTTTGTCTCACCGTGTTGCTCAGGCTGGTCTCAAACTCCTGGCCTCTAGCAATCCTCCTGCCTCTCCCTCCCAAAGGGATTATAGGCATGAGCCACCCCACCCAGCCCTTTATCATCTTTTTAACATTTATACAATCTGTAGTCAAGTCACAAATTTCATTCTTGATATAAGTAATTTGTGTCTCTCTCTTTATCCTGATCAATCTGGCTAAAGGTTTATCAATTTTATTGATTTCCTTGAAAAACACCTTTTGGTTTCATTGATTTTTCTCTAATGTTCTGGTGTTTACTTCGTTAATTTTTCTCTGATCTTTATGATTTCATTTCTTCTGTTTACTATGTGTTTAACTTGCTCTAGGCAAAGGTTTTTAAATTTATTAAGAATTTTTAACTATAAAACAAAAATCATGCAGATTTTTCTGCACAGAATAGTACAGATAATTTTTCATCTAGTTTGTGCTCTAAAATAAACCTTCCATTTCAAAATTCTGAAAGTCTGAAAACACATCTAATCATTTGTTCATCCAATATTTACTGAGTACCTACTGTGTGCTCCTAGACACCAGAGGTAGAATAGTGTGTAAAACAAAGTTCATGCCCTCACTGAGCTTATGTTCCAATGGGAGGACATACGTAGTAAAACAAGTAGACAGAAAAATTAAGCAAGGTGAGAGGAGAGACTGAGCAGGTTGGCAGGGGAGAAGGGGGTCTATTTCTACTTTAGGTGAGATCAACAAAGGGCTCTCTCTGAACAGAAACCTGAAGGAAATGAGGGAAAACATCATGGAAATATCTGCGTTCCAGACTGAGACAGAAGCAAGGGCAAATTCCCTGAAGCTGGAACATGCTTGTCTTTTTGAGGAAAAATAAGAATGTCTAAATGGCTAGGGAGAGAGGTAGGTAGCTAGGGACCAGAACATGTAAAGTTTTATAGGCCCTTGTAAAAACTTCATATTTAATTCAAAGTGTGGTAGAGAGAATTCTAAGAAGGTTCCCCCAAAATATCCCACCCTTTGGTGTACCCCCATGCTTAATCCCAGGACTATGAATATAATAGATTTCATTCCTGTGATTAGGTTATGTTAGATGGCACAGTTGACTCTAAACATGAGAGATTATCCCAGTGAGCCTAGCCTAATCACATGAGCCCTTTAAAAGGGGACTTTTCTTTGGTCAAAGAGGAAAATCTGTGAAGCATAAGAAGGATGTGAAATGCCCTTGCTGGCTTCCATGTGGAGTGGGCCATGTGGCAAGGGTACAAGCAACCTTTAAGAGCCACAAGCAGTCTTGGGTGATAACCAGTGAGGAAACATGATTTCAGTCCTACAGTCACAGAGAAGTAAATTCTGCAAACAGCAAGAATGAGCTTGCAAGTAGGTTCTTTTTCCCCAGAGCCTCGGGACAAGAATTCAGTTCAGCTGACCCCTTTATTTCAGCCTTGGAATGCCCCAAGCATAAAACCTAGTGACACCAGGCCAGATTCCTGACCTACAGAACTGTGGCCTAATCAATAGGTATGATTTGGACGTGCTAAGTTTGTGGTCATTTGTTACACACAGTAAAACACTAATAAACTCAGTATGATGGGAAACCATAGATACATAGAAACGTTTTTAATGAGTTATTACTTTGACGTCATCTGAATTAGATGGAAAGGATTAAACCCAGCAGTCTGTATGTATCCTACGCTAGACCATGCCAGGCACCTAATGGACACCCAGGTAATATCCCATAAATGGGTAAAAAGTTTTGATCAAAAGCAAGCTATTTGGAAAAATTGTCAAGTCTCTTGTACTAACCACTTTGAAGGATTGCTGGTATTTGCGTAAGTTGTTTAAGAAAAATTGTGTTCTAGCCGGGCACAGTGGCTCACACATATAATCCCAACTCTTTGGGAGGTCAAGAAGGGAAGATTACTCGTGGCCAGGCATTTGAGACCAGCCTGAGCAAGAGCGAGAAGCTGTCTCTACAAAAAATTGAAAAAGTAACTGGGCATGGTGGCCCACACCTATAGTGCCAGCTACTGGGAAAGCTGAGGCAGGACCATAGCTTGAATCCAAGAGTTTGAGGTTGCAGTGAGTTCTGATGATGCCACTGCACTCTAGCTCAGGGCACAGAGCAAGACCCTGTCAAGAAAGAAAGAGAGAGAGAAAGGGAAAGAAAAAAAGAGGAAGGAAGGAAGGAAAGAGGTATTGTTTTTCTGAATATGCACAGCTTGCCTTAAATCTTGCCTTCTTCATGGATAGGGGGAGTGTGAAATGAATTCTCTTCTAATGCAACATATTGAAACAGAACTCATTTCAAACACAGCCCTAATGGATGTTCTCTTCTGCTGCCACCATCTCTTAGGTACCTAAGCTCTAAACCTTGGGCTGCTAGTCAGTTCTGCCCCATAGCCAGAGAGTCCAGATGATTGATTTTCTAAAAGGCCTCTCCCTGAGTCCCAGAAGTAGTGCTCCCACTGCTATCAGCCTAACTGAGGCCTCTTCAGCTGTCACCTACACGATTGGCAAAGGGCTCTCAAAGAACTTAACCAACATTTTTCCTCTGCTTCCAATCGCCCTTGGTCACTATCACCTGGCTAATCTCCCTAAGATAACACATGGTACAAGTAAGCCCTTTCTCTAAAACTTCCATAGGCTCTTCCTTGCTCACTCGGGTGAGTTGGTGCTCCACACTGGGTTGTGAGCATCTTGAGAGCAAGAGCCAAGTGTTGAATATCTTTGCAGCATCAGTGGTGTTCCACATCTGTATGAGGCCGTTGATGGTGATGGTCACAACCATGAAAACGAGGTGGCTTTCTTTCCTTTAGAGCAGAGAAGACCAACAAAGGTTGTCAGTCTCCCAGGCTATAAAGACTTGATCAGAAGCAGGAGAAAGCTGTGAAGAGAAGACACACTATAAATCTACTGCCCCCAACTCCTCCCCACCCCTGGGAATCGTGGCAGCAGGCCCCATACCCCAGTTATTCCTTTATCAATAGCAGCTGTCGTAGCTTTTGTTCTCACTGAAGGGGTTTTCTTCCCAAGGGTATTTGTAATTGCACAGACAGCCTAAAAGGAAGCAAATATTACTGGTAAGGTTTCAAGTATTAGCTAGTGGGTAGACTGCGAGGTTTGGACAGAGATATACAGCTTGGCTCCTATACTCAAAAGCACATCCCAACCCATGTGGCAGGACTGATGTTAAAAGAAAAGCAAGTGTTGGGCGGCTCCTGTGGCTCAGTGAGTAGGGCGCCGGCCCCATATGCCAAGGGTTGCGGGTTCAAACCCAGCCCCGGCTAAACTGCAACAAAAAAATAGCCGGGTGTTGTGGCGGGCGCCTGTAGTCCCAGCTACTCGGGAGGCTGAGGCAAGAGAATCGCTTAAGCCCAAGAGCTGGAGGTTGCTGTGAGCTGTGTGATGCCACGGCACTCTACCAAGGGCCATAAAGTGAGACTCTGTCTCTATTTAAAAAAAAAAAGAAAAAAGAAAAGAAAAGCAAGTGTTAAACCCATGAGCCCTCCCCCCACTGCTGGAGACTAAACAAGAGTCTATATAGTCTGCAGGATCCAGGATAGACTGCTGAAAGGAATCCCTGCTCAGACATGGAGAAGAAATTGAAGAGATGTTGACTGCCCTAAAGATCTTTGTTGTTGTTGTTGTTGAGACAGAGTCTCGAGCTGTCGCCCTCGGTAGAGTGCCATGGCCTCATAGCTCATGGCAACCTCCAACTCTTGGGCTCAAGCAATCCTCTTGCCTCCATTTTTCTATTCTTAGTAGAGGTGGGGAGGTCTCACTTTTGCTCAGGTAAGTCTCAAACTCCTGAGCTCAGGCAATTAATGCATCCACTTGGCCTCCCAGAGTGTTAGGATTACGGGCATGAGCCATTGCATCTGGCCAGACCTGAAGATCTTAGCAGAAAAAAAGGAACAGGTCCTCCCTGTCCTCCCCACCTGAGACCTTTTTGCCACACCGCCAAGGGTCAGACTGGGTTAGGAGGTCACTCAGTCTAGAAGCACAGGGAAAGTTGTGCCTTTGGCCATTTTTAAGCTCCCATCCTTGATAGCAACCATGAAGAGAGTGGATCAGACCCTGTTTCCCACAAGTTCATCACCCTGGGAGTGGATAATAGGGAAGGGGAGACAGCTTCCAAATCTAGCAGCCTCCAGTTGCTCTGTTCTCCCTACTAAAGCCCTGAGGGGGGGACAACTTTATACCCCTTTCCTCCCCATAACTGCTGCCCACAGCTTTCTGGACCCTGGAAGGGGAAGCCTGGCTGGGGTGGGGGTGGAAAACGGGAGGAAGTTGTGCACCGCAAGTGGGGCTGGCCCTCTGGCATCCTGGGGGAGTCTGCCTCCTTAATTGCTTGAGTTCTACAGCTGTCATCGCTAACGAGAAATTAAAAAGCACCCTGACCCCTGACCCTACTCCTGCCCTCATGGCTCACAAGTAGTGCTCTCTCAGCACGTTGCTCTAGGAGAAGCACTAGGCAGAAGACGCTGTGGAGACTGAGACACGGGGACGCCTGGAGCCCACTGCTCTCAGCCCCCAAGGACAGAGGTGGGAGGCCCAGTAGGGGGGTGTTGGCCCCAGGCCCCAGGCCCCAGCTTCTTTACTCCTGCTACTGTCAGGCTTTGGGTTTCTGGATAGCCCTGATTTTATATATCCTGCCTCATAATCTCCACAGCTCTTCTGGGACTTGTCAGACCTCAAGCCCAGATTTGGGGTTGGGGAAATAGGGTTCCTGGAACTACAGATTGAAATTTATACTCAGCTGCCATGGTCCAGTGAGCAATTACATAAAATGGACTGAAATAAAGAGGGGATGGGTCAAAAATCACAGCTAGAAAGATCTCGGTTAGCACAGGGAGGAACTTCCTGGCTGTCTCTCACACCACACCTAGAGAGAATAAGGAGCCTCTGCCTAGCATCGCCCACAAGAATCGGCATGCTCTGGCCTCTGCTTGCCTCTCTGGCCTCCTCTCCTCACCCCTACCCAGAAGTCAAGGCCAGACACTAAATTTGTTCCCAGAATGGACTTCCCAGCATCTACAGATTTTAGACCATCAGCATAGCTTCTCCCCATGCCCCACCCTCCAAGGACCAATGAATTTTCACAAGCAAAATACTGTTTCCTTCCTATTTTCACAGCACCCCCCTCCACACACACTCTGCAGTGCTTCATGTTAAATGGCAGCATCATGTACCCAGATAAAGGACAAGGCCCCCCCCCAAAAAAAAAATCTTAGTTTTTTTTCAAAACATGGTCTCACTCTGTCATCTGGCTGGAATGCAGTAGTGCCAACATAGCTCACTTCAACCTCGAATTCCTGGGTTCAAGTGATCCTCCTGCCTCAGCCTCCCTGCATTTACCTAAGTCAGCCTTACATAAGTATATACCTACAAAGACTTAGGAAGGTACAGGAGAAATGTAAATAGTCAAGATTATGGATATGAGTTTAATTGGGGGTGCCTTATGTTGCAGGACCGCTTTATAAAACAATTTGCTTCTTATTCACTTGACCGTAGTGCACACAGCACACCCAGCTACTTTTTTCTATTTTTTGTAGAAACAGGGGTCTTGTTTTACTTAAAATTATAATCGCTGTAATGAACATCTTTGCTCACGTAGTCGAGTGGATAATATCCCTGCATGCATTTGCTACTGTCTTTTCAAACTTATGTAGACGCTATGAAGATTAATAATATGCAATCCCATCTTTACCATAGCTTCCTGCCTTCACAGACTTTTCTCGGATGATGGATACCTATCCCACAAACCACCGACTTTTGGAGTTCTCTGAAGTTTTAGTGTTAAAATGGAGTTTCCCAGTTCAAAATGATTAGGAATCACTACCTAAAATTAACTAACCATTGCCATGCACACGCGGTCCCCAAGTCACATTAATATTCTGTTCTGACAAAGGTTATGTAAGTCCACTTTTACATGAGTCAGAATCATCTCAAATCGGAAGACAAATGAAGCAGGTACCTACTTGGCAGCAGTGTAAACAGAGGGAAAAGCACAGAGCCCTAGCTGGTGAGGGGCTGCTTCAGAGCAAAGGGCCCATACACGTTTACACCCATCAGCCAGCACCTGCCAAGGCTGCTGAAAAGCCTGACTCAGGCTGCGTTTACCTAAGTCAGCCTTACATAAGTGTATACCTATAAAGACTTAGGAAGGAACAAGGAGAAATGTAAATAGTCGGGATTATGGATGTGAATTCAACTGGGGGTACCTGATATTGCAAGACTGCTTTATAAAATAAATTAAGCTTGGCCAAAATCCCTATATGTGCCCAGACCTGTGGAGGGGTTGTCAGATAATTAACAGATGTTATGAGACAGTCCCTGCCTTAATGAAGCTTATAATCAAGCTGTATATTCTTCCAAAGCAGGCTTCTATCTCCCTCCCTCTTTGCTTGGTCTGGGGTTCAGGCTGCTGTTTGCTCCAGCTTGACACTCCTCCCCCTTCCCCACCGGTCCTGTTGCCCCCTAGCCAAGCCCTCCCCTCAGACTGTCCCCAGCTTCTCTCCACAAAGGAGTAACCTTCTTCATGTTTGAGATATTCCTTTATATGGCCACTGATAGTCATAGCTATAATGTCAAAAGTCACCCCCCTTGTGAGTCCCCCTCCTCTGGCTCCCTCCCATGCCTCCCATTATCTGTGTGGGGACACCAGCTTTTCTGATTTCTACCTGTCCCCAGCCTTCCTCCCTAAACATGACCCAAGGGAATGGAGTGTGGGGATGGGGGAAGGGTGAGGATGGACAGGCCACCACCATCTGCATGTTCTCAGCAATCAGTCCTCCCCCAGCTCCTATCCCCAGAGCTGGGAAGGGGGGGACTGCTGAGTCAGGATATTCCTCACATTCCCTCCCTTCTCCCCTGCTGGCACAAATGCCACAAACCCTGCCTGTGAGTGACTGGCCTCAGCTGAGTGGCCAGCTCCCCCAACCCTGCCCCCAGTCCAAGACCAGCCCTCCTCCTTTATAGCCCAAGGGGAAGATCGGAGGAAGGAGGTCGCACAGCCCACCCTGCTTTGGGGCCCCATCTCCGGAGGTCCCCATTTGTCTCTCTTGTTCCAAGCCCCATATCCCCAAGGCAGCCTCACTCAGAGAACCGGCTGCCACTGATCAAGAAAGGACAGGATGGCTCGGCACCTGTAGCTCAACAGCTAGGGAGCCAGCCACGTACCCTGGGGATGGTGGATTCCAATCCAGCCTGGGCCTGCCAAACAACAATGATAACTGCAACCAAAAAATAGCTGGGTGTTGTGGCGGGCGCCTATAGTCCCAGCTGCTTGGGAGGCTGAGGCAAGAGAATCACTTAAGCCTAAGAGTTTGAGGTTGCTATGAGCTGTGATGCCAAGGTACTCTACCCAGGGCGACAGCTTGAGACTCTGTCTCAAAAAAAAAAAAAGGACAAGGAAAATGGTGGAGGATCAGGAGCTGATCCCCACAAAGATACACACGTTGCCACCTGTGCACACACAGAAGCACAGTCACCCTCTTAGTGTGACATCTGGGGAGTCTTGGGCCTGCACAGGGAAGCCTAGAGAGGAGCCTCAAGAAAGACTTCCAACCCCAGGAACCCCAGTCCTCAGGGATGCCTAGTCTGATGAGGGAGACCCTCTCCCCAAAGAATGGGGGGTAAGGGAGGGAGGAGGCTGCTCTCTCATAAACATATATTAACATAAAAAGTAAACAAAGACTCAGACATTCAAGGGCAAAGCTATGAATGAGCCTGGAAGCAAAAAGAAGCATAGGAATGGGCAGCAGGTGAAACTCAAACAGAAAATGAAGGAGAGCCTGGGGGACATGGGGCCTCTGGAGGCTTAGGAGCGATCAAGGAAGGCGCGGCAAGTGGAAGACCCAGGACCAAGACCAAGACTTCCTGGAACAGCCGGGCCGGGAGTGAGCACTGGACCAGGAGGAGAATGGCAATAGCCAAGGCCCTGCTCCTCTCAGGCCACAGACCCCGCAGCACATTGCAGGACTTGGCCACGGGACCTCTAGGGTGGCTTTCAGCAGGGCACGTGATCTGTGCAATGGCACAGAGCCTATAGAAGAACCTCCATGAATGGTTTCTTGCTGTGCTATTGAACAAGGGACCCACATTTCATTTTGCCTTGGGCCCACAAATTATACCTGTCCTGCTGCCCAACTTGGAAGGGGTACTTTCTTCCCTGTATCTTCTACTCTGAAGCCCTAATGAAAGGAAATCAGTGGGGTTGGGGAAGGCCTCAGCTCCCCCCCACCAGCCAGGGACTTCCCACCCCACTGGAGCTCCCTGCTCCTGGAAGTTATGTGCAGGGAGGAGACCATCTTCCCTAAGGCTATGGCCAGCCAGCTGACCAGAACCCTCCTCCCAGTGCATGCAGGTCCCCAGCCTGACCCTTGGCAGCCTGCAACAGCCCACTCAGCCCACAAATGGCCTCATCCCTTGGAAAGCCCTGTAGGATCGTTTCACAACCATGTGTGCTCGATGGAGCTTGTTCTTGGAAAGCTGGGGACAGCTCAGTCCTGGGTGTTGGAAAGGCCTGGGCCCCCAGGGTCTGAGCTTGAACAATAAACAACCATAGGCGTCCTTGGGTGGGAGGGGGAGTCAGGACAGGATTGTGAGTGCTCTGCATCAGAGGGGCAGGCAAGGGCCCACCACGATCTTACCACACAATGTTCCCCCACAGGGAGGATATCCCAATCTGATAAGGTACACACAATCGGTCCCCACTAAGGGAGCCTGGGATTTGGCACAAGAGGAATATGGTGTGGCAGGGAGGACATCATAGCCCAGGAGGCTGAGAGGCTCCAGAGCAGGGAGCCTGTCCCAGTCTCATTAGCACATCATACAGATTTGGGAGGTGAGACACTCTGAATTAAACTCAGGGCAGCATCAAGTCACCTGTCCTTTCACAGTGGTAGCTGGCCATCTGAGATGAGACACAGAGGCAAGGAAAAAACCCAGACTACAAGAGGGTCCAGTTTTCAGGGTATAGACTATGTTCTCTGTAGACTAAGAAATGAGGCATGGAGGTGAGTTAGGGTGGGGTTGGGTAATGTGTTCTCAGAGAAGGCTTTCTGGAGAAGGGGCAGTGACTGTCATGGTACAGGTGCCCAATAAATATCTTAATGAATGGCTGTTTGAATGAGTGGTTAATTGACTAATAGGGGTAATAAGCCAGGGACCTCACTTTTCTGGGACTGGCAAATGCAGCCTTTGGACTCAGTCCCTTCTTGTGACTCCAAAGGATACCACAGATATAACACATGGATTAGTGCCTCCTCCAGGCTGCTTCCTTGGCTTTCCTGGTTCCTCTGCCCCTCATCACTGTGTTCTCAGAGACCTTACAGGGGTCCTCAAACTTTTTAAACAGGGGGCCAGTTCACTCAGTATCCCTCAGACCATTGGAGGGCCAGACTATAGTTTAAAAAAAAACTATGAACAAATTCCTATGCACACTGCACGTATCTTACTTTGAAGTAAAAAAATGAAACGGGAACAAATACAATCACACCGCCTCATGTGGCCTGTGGGCCACAGTTTGAGGACCCTGAGAGAGCAAAGGGACTTTTGTGTGCATATAAACTTCAATAGCAACGGCAGTAACAGTTCACATATAGTGATCATTTACCATGTATTAGGCACTGTACTGGTCACTGTACATCATCTTTCACATCATATGTTTGTGTCTAATCTTAAAAACTTTGGTAAACAGTTCTAAGTAAACATTACATGCAGAAAAAGAATCTGTGTCTACAAGAAATGTTGATAGAAATGTTTTTTACTTTATTTTGGTTCTCTGACACACATTTTTTCACATTTTAACATCTCTAAAATCAGGATGTGCCTTGCAATCAATAACAAAAAGGCACTGTGTCATAGTTTAATTAGCAGTGTTCTTTCTTCTTGGCAGTATGTAATTTAATTGTGTGTCTTGCCTTTGATGAAATACAGTAATCGTGTACATGGTCTATGTAACTGACCCCCCTGCCTCTCTCAACCAACAGTGTATTTCTTTGATTCCAAGTGCTTTTTTAGAGGTGGAGCCTGTGTCTCAGCCCATCAGCCTGGGGGCTGTCTGAGGACAGGGCTTTCTCTTCTCTCTTTTCTTCCCAGAGCTCCCCACTGCCCAGCACCCCCATTTCAGGAGGCCTAGTAGACATGGAGAATAGAAAACGTTGGGCCTCCCAACAAAGCTTTTTTTATGCGGCACAGAAGGAAAAGGTTTAGAGAAGCTGTTCTCAGCAGCCCTAGGGAGGAATGGAGGTAAAAGGGAAGGAATGGGATTGCTCCATACTTCACCAGGAGCCCTTGGGCCAATGGAAATAACTTAGGCTGCAGGCCTGCCGAAGTACAAACTGGCGATGCACAGCAAATACTGGCCTGGGCCTCCTACAGCACGTGCTATGTTTACCTGCCAGAACATGTTCCCCTTGGCCTTCCCCTCTGCCCTCATGTGGCCCCAGGAGGGGAGGCAGGAGCAAGTGAGGAAGTGATTTGCCCTATCAGTGAGCCAAGAAAACTGAGGCCTGAGAACCCCTGGCCAGGGTCCTGGTCTCCCACTACTCCATTCCCACAGAGGTGCTTGAGTTGGGTGCCTGGGCCTGCCCTCAAGGACCCCTCAGCAGGGGATTTCTGGGATGGCAAGGGGCAAGAGGAAGGGAGAAGTGTCTCTTGCCAGGGACTCTCCCACTTGCTCAGAACTTTGTTACTATCTCCTCCTCTGATCCCCCTTTTCCCGAGACTCCTATTCTCCACTTCCCAGAAGCTCTGTCCTGGGGTCCCAATGGTCCCTAGATACATTGGCCACAATATCAGGTACTCAAGCCCAGCTATTTTGGGCGGTGAAGGACAGAGAGACTATCACTTGTCCCCTCCTAGATGGACCTGGATAGAGGCCTCTGCATTTGCAGTAGGGGATGCAGGATTAGGGTGTTTAATAAAGACAAGGATAAGGGACTTAAGGGATGAGGAAAAGAAGCTTTCATCCTGGTCTGGGTAGGGGAGGGGAAGCCAGGGTTCCAGGCTGAGATTCCCAAGCCCACTCTTTCGGTACCTCCTCTCCACTCCCCTACATTTGGAGGCCTACTAATAGCCCCGACTGGGGCACAGGTTAGAGGCCAAAATAACAGCTATGCCTCCTGTCCATGGCCTACCAGGACTCTGCAGCCAGGGCCCACCAGAGTCATACATGCTCAGAATCCCCACTTACATCTGTGGGCCTTGAAGACAAAGTCAATCCTTCCTGCCGATCTTCACATTACATGCCTCTGAAAGCATATTTCAGAGATGCCTTCCCTTCTCCTCGCCACAGGGAGTTAGGAATGGGTCAGGAGTCAACCTGTGGCTCCTAATTCCCAGTCTAGTGAAAATAAGCCTTAATAATGCTAAGACCTGTCTAGGTATTAAGTCACATAATTCCTCTTGTGTGGAAACTGAGGCCCAGAGGGGTTAAGTAACTTGCCAAGAGTCACACCCAAGGAGTCTGGCTATAGAGCTTGTAAATATCTAGTTCAGTTATCTGTCCAGGTCATATCTTGGGTACAAGGCCTGAATCCTAAGGACAGAGTAGACTGAGTGTCTCAGGAGGTATGGTAGTACAGGAGCTGGAGGTTGACCCCAGAGTGGGTGTCCCTGCACTGCCAGTACCATCCTAATTTCCACCTAGAGGACACAAGGTAGACAGGGAGACTGGTGCACCTGCATCTCATCTGCTCACTGCTCACAGAAGGACTGCTCAGCTCTGCCCTGCCACATAGTGGGCAGAGCTGCCTTAGGGTTGTAGCTGCCTGAGTGCTGCCAGGCCCAGACTCCTACACCCCATTCTAGCCCATGCCAACGTGACACAAGGAGATCCCAGGCAGCAGGAGGGAGGTGACTCCACAAGCCCAGAGTCACTCTGTGAACCCTTACCTAGGCACAGCGCCAAGTTATAAGGGCCATATCTTTCCACCATTATATCACCAGCCCCCGGGCACAGTGTGTGGCTACCAAAGACACTCAGTAACTGCTGAATGAATGACTGAGAAACATAAATATCAATGATGAGGCATGGACCTGGCCTCCAAGAGGTGATGCAGTAGGAAGGTCAGTTATGTAGACATTAACTATAACACAAAGCAGCAAAATACAGTAGAAATTCAATGGAGGGAGAGATTAATTCCAACTAGGGGAGGCTTCATGGAGGAGGCAGCATTTGAGTTAAGTGATAATAATCACGATAATGAGGACTTACACTTATTGGATATTGTGTGTCTGACACACTTCTCTGTGCTTTGCATGTATTAACATATTTCTTTTTCATATTACCACCAGACAGTTTCTATTGATATACCCATTTTAGGTACTGTTAACATACCCATTTTACAGATGATAAAACTGAGGCTGAAAGTAACTAGCTGAAAGTCACATGGCTATAATACATGAGTACCACCATAATTTAAGCTTAATTCTGGCAAAGAGGCAAGGAGAGGAAGGTGGTCCTATACAAGGAACTGCAAAAGGTGCAATTTGGCTAGATGAGGAGGTTGCAAACTGGCATGCCGTGGCCCACATCTGGTCCTCAGACGTGTTTTGTCTAGCCTGCTGGCACTGGCCTGCACAGTGTCCTTGAAAAAGGTGCAGCCCATCGCCACAGCCAGATGGTAAACAATGAGGCTTGGGGGTGAGGGGTGGGGGGAATGGGCTTTGGAGTCTCAAATTCCAGAAATGCAACAACCATTGAAAAGTTGAGTAGCACACCTCCCTGCCCTGCCCCAGTCCACTTCCTTTGTCCCCAGTTACCTGTCTGGCCCCTGTAGATGTTTAAGTCTGAGGACCTGGAGTAGGGCCCAGGGCACCAAAGGGGGAAGCAGAAGCTATCATGGGAAGGTACCTTGAGGTCTGAACATGAAGGGCATTGAACACAGGGCTAAAGAATGTGGGCTTTGTGCAGGCAATAGCTCTATAATTGCAGCCCCTCCACCACCAGCAGTTGGGTGAGAAGGACACACAGACTGGAGCTGAGGGCAGTCTAAGTTGGTGTCCACTGACTCCTAAGGGCCTTAAGAGAAATATTGATACACACTGTCATATCCACAACCTCAGATCTCATATCCCTGCCATCCCATGTGACGGGGGGGAGCAGTTGGCCCCACTGTGGTCACATCAGCCCTCCTTCAGTGTGCCCTCTCTTTTTCTTTCCCTTTCTCCCTCTCCTTTATGCCCAAGGGAGTCCCAGAGCCAGTTTCCTTACCAAGAGATGTACCTGGCCCCAAGACCTCCCCAGCCCCCAGTGCCAGCTAGCTGGCCAGAGTGAGAATTCCGGACAGGATTTAGGACTGGAATTTCCCTCTGAGTGGGCGGGTCGATCAGGTGAGCCAGGTTACCCAACTAGGGGCTGAGTGGAAAAATTTGGTCTGTCCCAGCCCCCTCCCCCAGTGACTCAGGCCCACAGTGGCAGTGAGTCTGGGGAGTGGACGAGACAGGAACCCACAAAAAAATTTTCCCTTGTCTCTCTGGCTCTACCACTGCCAAGCTCCCTCCCCCGTTAAACACATAGAGACACACACATACACACACACACACACACACACACACACACACCCTGCCTCACTGCCTACTGCAGCCACTGTCTGTGCCTGGGCAAAGCACACAGCCAGTATGCCCCAGGTTCTTCCTGGCTGAGCTGGGCAGGGTGGTGGGCCCACCCAAATCTGGGCCTTTCTCATGTTCAGGCAGCCTGAAGGGAGAAAGGTATTCCTGATGAAGCCCACAGTGGATATGGGAGTAGGCTTGCCAAGTTTGGTGAATAAAAATATAGGACCCCCATGGTCCCATGCAATGTTTGAAACATACTGAAAAATTATTTGTTGTTTATTCTCTCTATGCAGAAGAGAGTCCCAGAGTGGAGGACTTTGAAATCCAAATTTAACTGAGAATCCTGGTTTTATCTGGCAACCTTCTATGGGTGGGGTTGGGGGACAGGGAATAACCAGTGCACCCTCTACCACCAAGGCACACCCATTGCCCAAGCCCTTTCCCCACCCTCACCTTCCTCCCCACCATTTCCCCCTACTAGGCCTTTGACCTCAAGGCCTCACTCAGACCTTCTAACTCCCCATGCACCAGACTCTCTCGAAAACAGAGATTCCTGAGCCCCTAAATCCCATGCCAGACAGGGAGCCAGCAAGGATGTGAGAGAGGAGTTTTCAGAGATGGATACACACAATGTCTGAGGATATCCCACTCCCACAGTATCCAGCTTTAAGATAGAAGGATGCCAGGAGGAAGAGGTCATAGCTCAAGGTACCTCTTAGACATCCTTGTGTTATACCCCCTTGAGTTTCTACTCAGATGTCTCCCCCTCATCAAGAGTATGGTTAAAAGTGTTTCTTCCCTCCTCTTCTTTTGGACCCCATATCTCTCCTAAAACTCATTTAAAACTCTTTAAATATTTCCCATTCCTGAAGTATTTAAGCCCAGGCAAGGGACTTTGCCTAGGGAACAGAGAAGCAGGCAAAAATTGGGTTCCGTCAGCCATTTCTTTCTTCACCAAATGAGCACTTGTCATGTGTAGACACTGTGCTAGGCCTCAAGAGAGCAGTGGCCAAAGCCCCCAAGATGCTCACAGCCTGGTGGGAGACAGAGGACATTCACATGGCAGTGAATAAGATGCAGAGAGAGATGAAAGCAAGACAAAGGCCCATCACCGTCTTTGGACTGGTCAAGGAGCTCCTTCTATGTTTCATAATGTATAGAAACCTAGCCAACCATTCTGTCAGGGTGTGGCTGGTGGGGGCATTTCTTTTCCTCCTCCTTGGTTTAAATTGGACCTCTGTGTGCTCTAACTTGGGCCTGGCTGGCTCTGACAGGAAGCTTCCCAAGGGCAGGGCCAAAGCCTGCCTGTCCCTATGTCAAATGTCTTCAAAGATGGAGGTGTTTTGACTCAGGATTGATTGATAATTGTTTTCTTTGTATGAGGTGCCTCAGGCCTTGGGGTGAGGGGTAGGTAGAACCTAAAGAACCATCTTGTCCCAGATACTCACCCTCTCTTTTCTGGAGATTCTCACACTCACCTTTAGTAGAGAGATGGCAAGGCAGGGACCCATTGTCCAGAAAGAGTGGCCAAGTCTCAGTGACTCATCTGAAATCACAAAGTCACGCAGCACATGGGAGAGGGTGGAGCCAGGGGAAGAGAAAACCAGGGGTTCCAGAGCTCATCCAGCCTCCCTCAATCCACCCACCTACAGCCTTATCTGATGATTCTGGCTGTTTTAGTCAGCTCAGGCTGTTATAACAAAATATTACTAACTGATGGCTTTAGCAGAAGATCTTATTTCTCATAATCCTGGGGGCTGGGAAGTCCAAGATCAAGGTGCTATGCAATTCCATTCCTGGTGAGCATTACCTTCTCTTCCTGGTATGGAGACAGCTGCCTTCTCCCTGTGTGCACACATGGCCTTTCTTCACTACATGCACCTGGAAAGAGGCAGAGAAAGAGAAAGATATGGCAAGCTCTCTGCTATCTTCTTTTAAGGACTTTTAGAATCCCACCAGCCCTACCCCCAGGTTCTCACCTTACCTCCCAAAGGTCCCATCTTCAAATACCATCACATTAGGGGTTAAAGCTCCAACATACAAATTTGAAGAGACACGATTCAGTCCACAGAACTGTCCAGCCAAGAGGGAAGTTTTTGGGGCTATCACCCCAGTGAGGCTCTTTTACTCTTTCAAGTAGACCAGTCAGAAGTGAGAGAGGAAAAGAAGTACTTCTGTAAGTTCTGGAACCCCACTAAACCGTAGCCTAAGTCCTGACCCTCAGAGGGCCCAGAGCAGGACATACCACAGTCTGGACCCCTAGATGGGCTAGGTCCTGAGGACAGCTCACAGGCCTTCCCCTGAACCACCTCATTTGGGACCCTCAATTCTAATCCTAAGGTCCTGCCCAGGTTTTACACCTATGTCTTTACACATCCTTCCTGTACCTTGGGTTTGCCTTGAACTATCAGGTGCTGGCAAAAGTCAAATCTTAGGCATCTGTCAGTCTTCAGGCTATGTGGCCCAGGAGGCAGAGCACTGAGCAGTGAACCAACCAGAAATAATCTGACCAGTGCCCAAACTGGATGCTCCCTGCAAAGTAGCCTCTGGTCTCTCAGTCAACAGGTTGCATGTTAAAAACAAAGTTTCCCTGAACCTGCTAGAAGGGCCCCCTTCCCTCACTCTACCCCCACATACTCCCACCAGTAAACCTGGGCACTTCAGCAGGGAGAAACAAGGAATGAGAAATTAGAGAACAGCTCTAAGCAGGCCCACAATATCAGAGCTCAAAGAAAGTCTAGAGACCTCCCAGGCAATAGAGAGGGAAATAGATAGGGAAACTAAGGCTGTGATGTAAAGGAAAGAAAAGTGGGCACCCAAAGCTCTGGGTTCTAGTCTTGACTCAGTACTGTGTGACTCTGGGCAAGTGCTTTCCCTCTCTGCTCTGTGGTCCCTCCAGTTCTTGTGGTTTCCAGTTTCTAGTTGAAGCATCTTGCCTAAGAGGCTCAGGCCTAACCACAGTCTGCCTCTTGTTGACTCTTGATTTCCCTTCCAGGCCTCTGTCTTAGCCAGGTCCTGGGGACTATGGAATATGGGGCTAGGATGAGGTGGAGGGGTGGAAAGAGAAGGAGGGGGGAGGAAGAGGGTGTCACTCCAGGGAGTGGCAGCAGGAAAGGGAAACTGAGTGTGTCCCTGTCTTGCCCCAGCCTGTCCCCTACATCCGGAGAGGTAAGAGTGATTGTCAGCTGGGGGGGGGGCAAGAGGGGTAGGCTGGGGAGGGGCAGGGAACCCCCTGTCTGGGCTTGTTGGGGCAGCCAGGTGCAGCTGTTTCTGGCTGACAAAAGGGCCCTGATTGATATGGTAGCAGGGACTGACTCTAACCCTCAAATCTAAGATCTTCCCATCCTCCCCAAACTGGGAATGCCCAAGGACCCAATTTTAGGGACAAGCAAAAAGCCAGGAAGAAAGGGGAAGAGTGGAGCTTCTTCTGCCACTGAGCACAATACCCAAGAATAGAGTGGAGATGGCTTGTCTAATCTTCACTACTTCAGCCCAGCAGGGACCCAGCCAACTTGCAGTGTGGAGGGAAATGAACTAAGCTGGGATCAGAGAACAGGATCAGGAAAGAGGAGCAAAGGCATTGCTCTCTCCTTCTCCCCACCCTGAGGATGTGTGTGCACTCATGTGGACATTCAAATACATACACACAGCAGTATATATACAGCCCCAGGGATGGAAAACAGGAAGTATTATTGAGCATTCACTCTACAAACTGTCTAGCCATCTGCCTTTTTCCAGGCCCACATAATAATAGCTCACATTTGTGGAGTATGTCTCGTGTTCCAGACATCTTTCTAAGACCTTTAGATACATGACCTCATTGACTCCTTACCACAACCCTATGAGGTAGGCGCTATTATCTACCTCATTTAATAGATGAGGACATAAGGATCCAGAGCTGTTAAGGAACTTGACCTTGGGTCTCACAGTGGCAGAGACAACTCAGTCTCCAGACCCAGAGGTCTTAGCCCTTGCTACATTGCCTACAAAGAATGAGGGAGACAGGGCCAACTGGTAACCAATTTGTAAACAAATAATGACCTTATAAGTGGGAAAGATATGCAAGTTACCAGTCAAGTCCTCAGAGGAGGGCTGGGGGATAAGGGGTGGGGGCTAGGGGCTAGGGGTGGGGAGTTTGTGTATTTTAGGAATTTGCCCATTTCATCTAGGTTATCCAATTGGTTGGCATATAATTCATAGTATTCTTATATAATCCTTTTTATTTATATAAAATCAGTAATGGCACTTCCATTTTCATGTCTGATTTTAGTAATTTGAGCTGTCTATCTTATTCTCAGTTAATCTAGCTAAAGATTTGTCAATTCTGTTGAACTTTTCAAATTTTCACTATTGTTTTACTATTATTCATTTCATTCATCTCTACTCTAATCTTATTATTTCCTTCCTTCTGCTAATTTTAGGGTTAGCTTGCTTTTCTAGTACCTTAAGGAATATGTTAGGTTAATGAGTTGAGATTTTTCTTCTTTTTTATTATAGGCATGTACAGCTATAAGTTTCTCTCTCAGCACTACTTTTGGTGCACTTCATTAGTTTCAGTATGTATTTTTCCATTTCATTTGTCTTGATGTATCTTCTAATTTACCTTATGATTTCTTCTTTGACCTATTGGTTGTTTGAATTTCACATACACATATTTGTAAATTATTCATTTTTGCTCCTGTTACTTATTTCTGGTTAATCCTATTATAATTGGAAAATATGTCATTTCAATCTTTTTAAGCTTATTAATATTTGTCTTATAGCCTAACATATGGTCCATCTAGAGAATGTTCCATGCATTCTTGAGAAGAGAGAAGATATATTCTGCTGTTGTTTAGTGGAGTGTTCTCTTTATGTCTGTTAGATATAATTGACACACAGTATTGTTCAAGTCTTCTATTTTCTTGTTGATTTTCTGTCTGATTATTCTATTCATTATTGAAAGTGAGGTATTGGTTTGGGGTCTGTAGTACAATGCTTATGATATAGCCACATACACCCAGCCCAGGCCAGCTAAACAACAATAACAACTGCAACAAAAAAATAGAATCACTTAAGCCCAAGAGTTTGAGGTTGCTGTGAGCTCTGACACCATGGCACTCTACCAAAGGCAACATGGTGAGACTCTGCCTCCAAAAAAAAAAAAAAGAAAGTGAGGTATTAAAGTCTCTAACTATTATTTCTATTTCTCCCTTCAGTTATGTCCATTTTGGCTTGATATATTTTGGGGTTCTGTTTAGGTACATACATGTTTTTAATGATTATATTTGCTTGCTGGATCAAACCTCTAATCAATATATAATGTCCTTTGTCTCTCATAAACTTTCTTGACTTAATGTCTGTTTTGTATGACAATAATATAGCTATCCTAGCTCTCTTTTGGTTTCTACTTGCATTGGATATCTTTTTCCATTATTTTACTTTCAATCTCTATGTCTTTACATCTAAAGTGAATCTCTTATAGATGGTGTATCTTTTTTTTTTTTTTTTTTTTTGGCGTATCATTTTGAATTCAATCTGCCAGTCTCTGCCTTTCAATAAGAGAATTTAATTCATTTACATTTAATGTGATTATTGATGAAGAATGATTTACTTCTTCCATTTAGTTATTTGTTTTTCTGTACTCTTATATGCTTTGGCTCCCCAATTCCTCCATTACTGCCTTTTTTTGTATTTAGTAATTTTTTTCTAGCATACCATTTTAATTCACTTCTTTCCTTTTTTGGAAATGTTTTAAGTTTTTAAAAGGTTACCTTGGCAATACAATTAATATCTTAAACATATAACAAAATGGTTTTAATAATACCAGTTTAGTTTTAATAGTATAACAACATTCTGCTCCTTTACATATCCTTTTCTCCCCCTTTATACTGTTGTTACAGATTACATCTTTATACATTGTGTGCCCACTAACATAGATCTATAATTATCATTTTATGCATTTGCCTTTTAAATCAAATAATGACCTTTTAAGTGGGAAAGGTTTCAAAGAAAGAGGTATGAGGTACAGTGAGTCCTCAGAGGAGAGGCACTATGAGTGGAGCTTGGGAGGAAAGGAAGGAACCAGCAGAGCCTTCCAGGACAGTAAACATTTGAATTAGAAGTGGGTTGTGAAAAACAAAAAATTACCAGGTAAAACTCCTTATTCGAAGGAAAAGATCTCTAAAACATTTCATTTGGGGCAAAAAGTAGGTTACCAAATAGCATGAATGATCTCATTTTTGGAAATATGTGTGTATTTACACATATTTTTAAAGTATATAAAAACATTTGTTGTTATAACCATAGTACTTTAACAGTTATCTCCAATTATTGGAACTATGGGAGAGGATATATTTCCCTTTTTTTCTCCCAAGTTTATTCTATATTTTTTGAATTATTTACAATGAGCACTCATCCCTTTTGTAACCAGGAAAAGAAAAATACCATGTTTGTTCAAAAGGGTAAAATGAAGGAGTGGGCATTCACTGTGGAGACAAAGTCAGGAAGGATCTGCTAGACAGAGGGAACAGCATAAGAAAAAGCAAAGAGCAATGAAAACCATGCCCTAGTACAGCAATTGTCAGCCATATGGCCTGGCTGCAAGGCATTTGAAGTGGCTGAAAGAGAGCTGTTTCCAGGGGCCACATGACCAAGACCACATTATCTTTCATTTCATAAAAATGGTTTAGAGTTGTTTCTTGGCAAGAGGGCAGAAGAGTAACACGCTTTAATTTATTTTTTTTTATTTTTTTATTTTTTAAAGAATTACTCTTTGACTTTATTTGTTTATTTTTGTTTTGTTTTTCTGAGTCTTTCTCTGTTGCCCAGGCTGGAGTGTAGCACCATCATCGTAGTTTACTGTGATCTCAAACTCCCGGGCTCAAGTGATCCTCTTGAGTAGCTGGGACTACAGATGACACTACCAGGCCTAGCTAATTTTTCTATTCCCTGTAGAAATTCGGAGTCTGGTCTGGAACTCCTGGACTCAAGCAATCCTTCCACCTTGGCCTCCCCAAATGCTGGGATTACACGCATGAGTCACTACACATGGCATATTCTTTGACTTAACAGCTCATGGGTCAAATTTATACATCAATTGATGATAACAAATTACTGATTAATTGGAAAACCTATTATAATATCATCAACTAGGACTTCCATGCCATTGGGACTCTCTTCTTCAGGGATATCTGTAATTCATATGTTTATATACATCATGTAGTTTCATAAAGAGATTGTCATTTTTACTCTTTTCTCCTCTGCCTCTTTAAATGATTGGGTTAGCTTGTGAGCCTGGTCTTCAAGCACTGAGATTCTTTCTTCTCCATGGTTTAATCTGTTCTTGAAACTTTCTACTGTGTTTTAAAACTCCCTGAATGACTCCTTCAATTCTTTAAACTCTATTATATTCTTTTTTTTTTTTTTTAATTTCAAGTTAATTTTAGAGTACAAAGAATTAGGTTACAATGTTTGTATTTGTTAGGTAGGGTCCCTCTTGCAGTTGTGTCCTGCCCCCCAGGAGGTGTGCCATATACCCCTACATTGTGCCCATTAAATGGGAGCACACCAATCCCCATCCCCCCTTCCCTCATCTTGAATTGAATTGAGTTCTCCTTTTATGTGAGCATGTATTAGATCATCTACTGGTTTCATATTAGTATTGAATACATTTGCTACATGCTTTGATTTATATAGTCAGCAAATTAGTCCACAAAGGTGTGGAGAAACCCAGAGGCTGGGAAATGAATGGTGGGGGAGGATATTGCAGTAATTGAGGAAAGAGAAAATGGGGCTGGATTTGAGTCAAGGCTTAGAGGGTAGAGAAGAAAAATGGAAATAAATCAGAGATAAATGGAGGTCAGATTAGACAACTATCCCTGAATGGGAAATGGTTTTGTCTGTCTCACTAGGGTCTCCAGGGTTGCAGCTCAGACAGGCATATCAATGGCCAGAGGCCATGTCTGGAGAGGATGGTGATCATGACGAAGATAATGAGGACTTATGGTGAAGAGGAAGAAAAGCCCATTAAAAGAGTTCTGAAGATCTTTACAGCTTACAAACCCTTCTGACTTCTGTCTCCTAGCACATCAAAAGGTATTTTCACATGAAGAGCTGATGCAACCACAGCAAGAATGGAGCAAAGAGCATCATTCCCTAGGCATATAGGTGGGCAGCCACAGCCATCCCCAGCACAGCCTGAGCAATGATAGTGTGTTCACGTTCCAACTGAGTGCCCGTGGGCAGTTAACATAATCTCTCTGTGCCCCAGTTCCTCTTCTACAAAATGCGGTTGCTAAAGGAAGATGTGTCTTAACACATGTAAAGAGCTTAGTGCAGAACCTGACATATAGTAAGTGGTCAATAAATATGAGCTCTTGTTACTTTTTATAATTTTTATTAGTATCTGCACAGTATCCCACACAGACCATCTGGAAGGAATGATGGGGAAACCAGGTTCTTGGTATTTACCAGACCCTTCCTTACTTTAGGATGCTGACTCATGGGTAGAGAGCCAAGGCTAGAATCTGTGTCCCTGGTTTGGCTCACCAGGGATGTGGGACCCTTCGCAACACCCACCCTTTCCACTGATTTCTATGCTTCTTGTCACTAATTTATTCATTCAGCAAACAGCACCAAATCTTGGTTTTGGACCATGCTGGGGTCTGGAACCCTAAAGAAAACCATGTCCTAAGCCTGCCTTCAACCTCATAATGTAATTGACACAATTCACTCACTCATCAAATACCTACTACGAGCCTCCTGTGGTCCACACACATACACTCTGTTTCTATCTCCTCTGCCTTTGGATAGGAAGCAATTATTCAAGGAGTCATGTTCCAGGAGTTGTTTAGTTTCCAATCTTTTCCTCACACTTTTCTCCCTGTGTACGCACTCTGTGCCCACACACAAAATCACAGAGAGAAAACAAAACAGAGATCCAGGAGAAATATTCTTCCCCCATATCTCCCACGGCTAAAGACCTTCCACTACTTCTCAGAGGCTGGAGGGATGAAAACAGCAACTGAGCCCTGTGGATTTTCTTCCATTATTTCATTCACTTATTCACTCACCAGTTTATTGAGCCCTGCACCTGGGCCAGGCCCTGTGCTAGGCTGTATAGGCATAACAAAAATGAACAATCAGAGGGCACACCCTTAGGGAATCTCGGTGGCCTATTCTTTCCCCAAATATTTATTCACCATTTATATGGAGGTGGGGGGGCGTTCGTTAAAATCTCACCTAATGGGTACAACGTAGGGATATATGACACCTAGGTGACCTAGGTAAAGGGCTCAGCTACAACTCAGACTTTACCTAACAAATGCAAACAATGTAACCTACTCATATGTACCCTTATATTAATCTGAAATTTAACAAATATATATTGAGCATTTATGAAACACCAGTCAAGGCTTTGAGAATGTAAATAAGAAAGCTGAAGTCCTGTCCCTCATGGAGCTTGCCATCTATGAGACAGACATGGACAAGCAAACATGTAAATAACTATTTTTATAACCAAGGCTGTGAAGAAAATAATACAGGGTAATAGGTTTTAGTGACTGAGGTTAAACAATACACTAACTTGAATTTAAGCAGGGCACTTCCCTTCTCCAGTTTTCAGTTTTCCCACAGATAACAGTCACATCTACCTCTGCAGTGAGGAGGAAATGTTTTAATATACTTGAAACCTGGCACACAGTGAGCAATATAGTGTTATGATGCTATAAGTTGTAATAAGTATTATTTTGAAACAAAGTCTCACTCTGTCACTCAGGCTAGAGTGCAGTGGCGTCATAGTTCACAGCAACCTCAAACTCCGGGGTTCAAGTAATTCTCCTGCCTCAACCTCCTGAGTATCTGGGACTACGGGTGCCACACTCAGCTATTTTTTCCTATTTTTAATAGAGACAGGGTCTCACTTTTGCTCAGGCTGGTTTCGAACTCCTGAGCTCATGCAATCTACCAGCTTTGGCCTGCCAGAGTGCTAGGATTACAGGTGTGAGCCACCGCTCCTGGCCAGTTATTATTATTTTTAAGTAGATGCATAAACAGATCATCACAGCACTAGGTGATTGGTGTAGGACACAGTGATATAGATCCAGTAATAGATACAGCTGGGAGCACTGGAGAGGAGCCCCAAGGTGCCAGGCATGGCACAGTCAAGAAGAAGATGAGGACTCTGGACACAGATGCCCTTCCTTACACAGCCCTGCAGTCCTGGCACCCACTGGCCATCCCCAGGGATGTTGCTTCTCTGAGGGGGTGGAGCAGGGAGGGAGGGGCAGAAAAAAACACACATGCATTTCCACCCTTCAGGACAAGAGGGGAGGGAGGGTACACAGGTGCCACCAAGTCACCCTCACCAGGCACAGGGAAGGCAAAATAGCGCCTGTTCTCATGCTTTCACAGGCCACCTGCCGCCAGTCTACTGGCTCTCCAAGTTTTCCCACTGTCCCATCTGGTGATGGAAATGCCGTAGAGGGTGGGGTTGAGGCTGCCCAGATACTTAGTCCATACAGGAGCAGAATCCCATTCACGGGGTCCCTTTCTAGATCTTAGAGTTCAGGGTTCCTGAACACACGCTACCTTTTAACAATGTTGTGGGGGACTATTACTGAATGAGTACATAGAGGGTAAGAGAGGATACAGATCATTCTCAGTCACTCAGCTCAGAAATGGCAGTGGATGGTTAGAATCTGGGCTGGCTGCAAAACAGCTGCTCTTTTTATCCTCCCCCATTCTGCTTCTCTCCTACCCTCTCTCTCAATGAAGGGTATGCAGGAAAGAATATTATGCAGGGAGGACAGGGTCATGGATCTCAGGAGGGTGGAGGGAGTGAGAGACAGATGTTGCTGTGCAAAATGACCTGGATCTGAGGTGAAGGCTCTAGGACTGTTGGAGAGCTGGGAATGTGGGACTGGTGGTGCTTACAGCTGTTTGGGGACCAGGTGGTGGTTTATAGCCAGGAAGAGAGGGAAGAGATAGAACCACAGGGAGGAAAGCCCGCCTGGCCCCACCCTCATCACAATAAGCATCCTGGCAAACAGGATGAGGATGGAGCAAGGCCCCATTCTCTGCACCAACCCCCTCCCTGGCATCACCTGGCCAGGCAGCCCCATTCCCAACCCTGCACCCACAGAGACCAGGATGTGGGCAACCAGGGATAGACAAGCCCTGACGTAGACAACTCCGCGACCCCCATGCCCAGCCTCCACAATCACAAGCCAAATACTCTTTGTGGTTTGGGCACTAGCCAAGCACCCAGGCCCCAGCTCACGGGACCGCAACTTCCCTGTTGCATCAGGTTACTGAGCACATGCACACACCCCAGAGCTTGTTACACAACTACAGTGCGCGCGCACGGCACCCAACCCGGGTGGCCAGACAGTCCCACAGAAGAAACCGCAGCCTTGCTCAGAGGGCACAGGGCTGTCTCCAGCCTCCTGGCATCGACAGCTAGGAGTGCAGAGGATGCCTGGCCAGGGTCCAGGGTCTATGGGCTCTGCTATTGCCTCATTATAAAATGCCAGCATGTCACAGCCTCTCTCTGAGCCAGTTTCCCCACCTAGAAAGAAACTATACCTTCTACCCTGATGATTTGCATACCCACTTACCTACCATGCCTCTCAACTCCTTCCAAACCACCACCAATATCCCCCTTTCCCCTAGGAAACAAGAGAGAGAGGACACAGGGTTGGATCAGACAACCTCTAAAAGGGCCCTTTTTCAATGAACCCCATGTACACTCCCTTTAGGAAGAGGGGGGACAATGGCCCAAGTCTCTTGAGGTGGGACTAAGGAGCAGGAGGTAGGGGAGGCAACTTTCTTCTTTGGGCTTCCCCCCACCCCCCATTTTTCTGCAGCAGAATTGCGTTACATAACTTTATACTTGCAATGGGTAGGGGAGGGGTGAGCTAGATACACTAACCTCCCCCAGAGGGCATTTGCCCTCAGACCAGAACCATGCCTTAAATCAGTGTGTTGTGGCAAAAGAACTCAAGTAAGCTTAGGAAACCTGGGTTAAACATAGTCTAATACATTATCTTGCTAGTAGGACTTCTCTGAGCCTCCACCATGATAATCTGGACCACAACCCTCTGAGAGGAGAAAGGAGACAAGGAAATGCATTTGGTCTCGGACTTCTTTGAAGGGGAGCATCTCAAGAGACACTATCTAGGCACTGCTGGAATTCAGGGTCTGGAGAGAAAGCCAGGCTTCAGGACCCAGGTTCCAGTGAGAACTCAGGACCCAGGGTAACTCTAGGCTTACACTCAGCTGTGAAAGGCCACCACTGAGGAGAGATGACCCAGGCCTGAGAGGGCACCAAGAGCAGATGGCCTAGGCAACCACCCCCACCTGCGTGAGTCCAGCCCCAATCCCTCTGCTTAGAGCTGGCCCAAGACCCGCATCCGGTTTTGAAGGCAGGTAGGAATGAGGGAGGACCTGTGGGGTAGCCCTGTTGCCTCCCTGAAGTTACTTAGATCTGCAGTGACCCCTGCTGGCTCTGGCCAAAATAGCCCCTCCCTTTAGTCCTCACCGTCCTTCTTGCCAATCCCTGGCCCTCCAGCCTCTTCTCCATTAGCCTTGATCCAGCTCTATCAGGACCCTACTACCAGGTCCTCTACTCTTTCCTCCATCCCTAGGGTTAGAATCTGGCCAGGCTTTGATTGAGCATCATATTAATGAGGAAAGAGACCCTGATGACATAAAGAAAGGGGGCTCCAAGGAACTAACTGATCCCTTATCAAGGGCATGATCATCCCCGTGGAAGTTCAAGATCACTCTAATAATAGCAAACATTCATTTATTTTTTTCCAGGAACAGGGCTAAACCCTTTATGTAGATTATTCCATTTAATTTTCATAAGAATTCCAAGAGGTAAGTGCTATTGCTGTATTAACTCAGTTTTCAGATGAGAAACTGAAGCTCAGAAGCAAAAGTGACAAAGTTCAGACAAACCCAGGTCTCTGTCTTCAGAGCCTACCCTTGCATTTGCTATGCTGTTTTGCTGTTCTCACGTCCACCCAGCAACTCTACCTGGATAGTGTTCAAGGATAGGTTTGTCAACCCAATACCTATCGTTTTGGGAGAACCAATTGATTTGATTCAACAGGCCTTGCTTATTGGCCCTGTGATCCAAATCTAGCCAGTCATTGTACCCTTCCCCTGGTAGGCTAGGACACAGATTTGGCCTCTCCAGGTGGATGGCTCACAGCCACTTCAAGGCAATGGGTTCAAACTGAACTTGTCCTGGTCATCAAACCTACTCCTTCTCTGCACTCCCTTAGTTTAGCAAATGTGACCAGAGTCACTTAGCTGATTACAGCAGAACCTGGGAATCTTTGAGTCATTCTCAACATCTTGCCTGCCTGAGGGCTTCACACAGGCTGGCACTCTCATCTCTAACACTCTATCTTCACTTGGCTAATTCCGTGGCATAGACTTCTAGCCATCTCCTCTTGTTCTTTAGTAAAAGACCTGTGGCTACCCAGAATAAAGATAAATTCCCCAGCATCCCCTGCAGCTAAATGAAGTCATATGACCAAGCTCTGACCAATGATACGTAAGTAGAAATGATGGTGTGTGCCCTTGCTTTAAAATGTTTCCTTAAAGGAAGGGGCATAACCCTCCCATCTCTCTTTTTCCTTCCTGCTGACTGAACTGTGGGCATAATGGCTGGGGTTAGAAAAGTCCTTTTGGGCCAGGACGTAGAAGCTGAGTGTTTGAAAATGGTGGCACAACATCATTTGACAGCGGGAACCTGAATCTCCTGATGGCTAAGGAAATGGTCTATCAACCCTGACTACCCAGTTCTGGACTTCACATATGTGAGAAAAATAAACTTCTGTCTTGTTTAAACCACTGTTATCCGGTGGTTTTCTGTCACTTATAGCTAAACATAATCCTAACACACTTCTCTCATCCTTTAACCTTCACCATAAATGTCATTTCCTCAGGGAAGTCTTCCCAGATCACAAAGACTTGGGCAGGTCCAATTGCAATAAATTCTTATATCATGGCATCCTGTACTTCTGTCTAGTGCTTTTCTAATTTATACTTTAGACAGCCTCAGTTCTTGCCCTCTTAGAAAGTATGTTCAATTAGGGAGAAAGATAAAATTGGTTTATTATCTTTCTCCCTAATTGAACATACTTTCTAAAAGGGCAAGAACTGAGGCTGTCTTTTTACCACAGAAGCCCCACTGCCTGAAATATAGTAGTCACTCAATAAACCTTGTCAATGTATGAGCTTAGATGAGATTATTCCTCATTTCCCAGGTCAAGTCTCTGCAGTTGTTTTCCATAACCGAAGCCACCCAGACCCACCACGTCAGAAATCAGAATTGTCACCTCCCACATAGAAACTTGTCCTCTTCTATCTTCAGCTCAGCCTCTGTGGCTCTGTGCTCCTCTTTTCCTTAAAATTCTGGGATCATTTCCTTACCACATCCAAGCTGACCTTAACAAACACCAGGGTTCCTGCTCAGCAATCAGGCTATTGGCCTACTGGAAGTCACCTCCAACAAGGAGGAAGATGGTAGCCCCATCCTCTTCTCAGAAAGCTAGATAGTTTTCAGGATAAAGGGGTCCCAGGGCCAGATAAACCTCTCCCAGAACCTGCTGTTTCCACTTTTCACTCTTGCTGCCAACTCTGGTGCCCTTCTCTGATGTCTAGACCCTAGAGAATCCCTCCCCCTTGCCCCATCTCCCCAGCTCCCAGTCCTCCATCTTTGGTAATCCTCTAAAGCAAGAAGCATGGAGGGTAAGGAATGAAGGACTGGTTGGGGTTAGTCCCCATGAGGCTGTGAGATGCTCAAGGCAGGAATCACCCAGCTGTGAAAGGCCTCACACATTCTGCACAGTGGACACATGGTAAGTACTCAGTAATGTCTGCAGCAAAAAAGTAAGGTGTAGTTTGTAGAGGAAAAAAGGCTTGGTGGGGTGAGGAGGATAATTTGAAATGTTTGCTCTTCACTGGGTGCTCTGATGGGAGGTAGTGGGGACTAAGGTTCTGCCTTCTCTTACCATCACGTTTGAAGGAGGAAAGGCCCAGTCAGGAAAGGCCCAAGAGAATCCAGGCTTGGTGGGACCTGGAACCCAGCATACCCTCTCTCTACCCCCATTCCCACACTGAAGATGTGAGTGAGTCCTCACTCTAAACCCGTGGGGCCTGCTGTCTCTGATCTGTGCTACTGCTGCTCCTCTTGACAGAGACAGTCAAAAAAGTAGCTGCTACACAAGAGATGTCCACACACACAGGGGTCTTCTAGGCTATTGTTTTTCACCTTCCCACTTCCACCCCTCAGCCATCCCCAAGCCCAGACTGATCCCAGGGAGGCCCAACAAGGAGGAGTACTTCCAAGCTGGGGTAGCTCAACTTCAGATGTCAGGCTGGAAGGGCCTTCAGGGATCACTGACTCAGTTAAATGCCTGCACCTTTGGCAGATGAGTAAACTGAGGCCAGAGAGAGTTAGGATTCACCCTCAGTTATAGAGAAAACTAGGTCATAAGATCCCAAGGCTCCTGGCTCCCATTTCTATACCCTAAGAAGAAGGAGTCTGCAGGTTTGGAGTGGGGACTCACATCTTCAGAGAAGGAAATTCACCTCATCCCACCCTGGCACACACTCTGGAGCCAGGGGGACTGGACACAAATCCTAGCTGCACCTCCCATCAGCAGTATAAGCTTCAGCAAATATCTTAATTTATCTGCACCTCAGTTTCCTCAACTATATAATAATCATATTAACCTTATGGTGATTTTGGAAAGATTAAATGAGTGGATACATACAAAGTGCTTGGAAAGGGCCTGATACATAGCAAGCACTCAATAAACACCAGCTGTCATTATCTTATGGTCCTCAAAAGGTCTCCATGTCCTGCTGAAGTCTTTCCTCAGCCAGCAAAAGGCCTTTCCTGGAGGAGTGATTTGCAAGCGACAAACGGGAGATGGCCCAGCCACACTCATTTCTGAGGGTATGGGTGGGGGCCTGGGTTCTCTCACTGACCGCACCCTCTAATCTCCTGTTCCTGGGACTCAGTGGCCCCTTAGCCTCTCTTGTCGCCAGCCTGTCTGCCCAGCTCTCACGCCCGATGCAGAGATAAGCAACATCCCACGATAGTATTGTTTCCCACTTCCCACAGCTCTCAAGTGCATTCCTAGAGAAAGGGATTAGCCTGCCATTCAGACAGTTTAGGGTTTGGAAGGATGAGAGGGGTTGTTCCCAGAGCTGGCCGGTCCCTAGTCCTTAAGGGCAGTGGAGGTGACTGGGCTTGCAGGGAAGAGGTGAGGGAAGCAGCTATGACATGAGCTTCTGGAACATTCTGCCACCCTCACACACACACACACCCATCTCCTACACACATTTGGCCTAACTTGAAAGGAGAATGGAGAAACAGGACATCCCTCTCTGATAGTCAGTACTCTCCCTATCCCTAGATCAGAGCCTCAGGTGGCTGATCTGACTAGCAGTGTCTCCTGGGAAAGAGAAACCCAGAGCCCTTGGCAGAGACCCTATAGGACCCAGAGCCAGTGCCAGTGACAAGCAGGCAGAAGGGAGAGGTGTCTGGGGAAATGGAGTGTCAAGACTCATGCTTACCTCATCATTTTCGACAGAGTCAGCCAGGGGAGAGAGGCCTTCCTCCTCTCCCAGCCAGGGTGGGCCCCCTCCTACCTCCCCACTCCCCAGTTCTCCCAGTACAGCCACTCTCATGACCTCACTGCCATGGCCAGGCCAGGCAAGTGGCGGGGAGCCAGGGACCCGCCAACATCCACATCCCCCGGAGACCATCATGAGCCAGGCATGGCCAAGATATGTTTCTAGAATAGCCTCCACCCACCCAAACCCACGCCCATGAAGACAGCTTGTCCCCCTAAGTGTTTACTCCAGCCCGGCAGACTTACTTCCCTCTCAACAAGGCTGAACCTAGGGCAGGGCAGTCCTCAACTATCAGCCGGACACTTCCCAACTCCTCCTACTCCCCTGCTAAATTCTGCTCAGCTGTTCTGCCACAGGGAATCTTCTGAGTAACCCCCTGCTTCTCCCCTCACCATCATTTCACGGTGATTGTAGCAGTGGTGGAAGGGCAGAGGGGTAGTGATAGAAGTGATCACATGGACATGGAAGTACAGGCTGCAACAGTCATTCTAAGAGTTTCTGAGTTTTCTGTCGCTTAAAGCTAAACAATAAGTGTTGGTGGTGATGATAGAGGTGGCAGTGTTGATGAGAAGGTGAGGGTTGTAGAGGGAATGATGGTGGCTGGGGCAGTGTGAATGAGGTGAGTAGGGATGTCTCCCTCCCTCTCTAAGCTCAGGATCATGAAGAGACCATCATCCATGTCCCTGAGGACTATAGGACCATAGCACTGAGCAGAGACTGTCTGCAACATCCAACACAGAAGGCCTCCAGAACAGGCGGGTAACTACCTCTTCCCCAGTGAGGTACAATATGTTCCCCTCTTGACCTTCTGAAGACTTCCCCTCCAACCTGAAGCATGATCTGACCTAGAATCTGCTGAGGCTTCCCTTGAAAGGAGGTGGGCAGAAGCCAGCCCCAGGGGACAGACTTCTATATTGGAATTCCAACTCAATGAAGTAAACTTGTTTCTGAACCTCATTGTAAAATGGGAACCATAATTCTTACTGGCAAGGTCATTGTGAGGATTGAGATAAATATCTTTAAAAGTGCCTGGCACAGAATCATGGCATAATAAATGATCACTTTTTAAAATTCTGTTTTCCAGAGCTTTCTTATCAAGCCCCCACCTACCTACTCCCCCACCCCACCCCTGTTGCTGTATACCTCCCTGTATTCATGTTCTAGAGCTGCTGTGACAAATTACCACAAACTTACTGGCTTACAATGACAGGAATTTATTTTCTCACAGTTTTGGAAGACAAAAGTCTGAAACCAAGGTGTCAGTGAGGCCAAGTTCTTTTCCAGCTTCTGGTGGCTTGAGGTGTCCTTGGCTTGGCGCTCCACTCTCTGCCTCCATCTTCACATGGGTCTTCACGTGGCCTTCTCCCCTGTGTCTCTTGAGTGTTCTTTTCAGTTTCTTAGGATACTGTCATTGGATTTAGGGTGCATCCTAATCCGGTATGATCTCATCTCAACCCTTACCTTAATCATACCTGTGAAAACCCTATTTCCAATAAAGGTCAGATCCTAGATGGACATACACTTTGGTAAGGGGGACACTATACAACTACACATTCCCCTAACCTCTGAGTGAGCCAAACTTAATTCCCCCAACTCTCTGCCACCTGGCACAGTCATGGCTCCTGTCCAAGCCTGCCCCCAGATCCCCCCTCGCCCTGCCTCTGCAGCATCCCAGGCCCTCTGGCCCCGAGCCGGCTCCCCAGTGCTGTGCGTGCATGCCTCTGTGCATGTGCACAGACTCTCTCTTCTCTTGGCGGTGAGAAAGGGGGATTCTAGGCTTCAGCAGGAGCCCACAGGGGCCTCTCTGCTCGGAAATGCTTCTTCCTCTCCCCCTGGCAGCTGTTTGGCTTGGCAAGAGCCCAGCTGGCAGGCTCAATAGCCAAGGCGCTGTGGGGGGGAGGCAGGAGGAGGGAATGGTGAGGGGCAAGCACCACCACCCCCTCCCCAGGCCCAGGCCCTGGGAGGTGAGCCAAGGGCAGGCCTCCCTGCTGGCTGGCTCCAGCCCCTCACTCTTGGTTCTCCTCCTCCCTGGTCTCCTGTCCTCATCCCATAAAGGGAAATTCTGGAGACCCTCCACCACCCCACCCCTAGCCAAGTAAAAGACGTGCAGAAGGGGAGCAGCAACTGGCAGAGCAAGAGACACGCACAGAGACAGACCAGCCAGCAGCCCTGGACATCTCCTGCTGGGGGCTCTGGGTACTCTCTGAGGGCACCCTAGGACAACCTGGACTCCTTCCAACCTTCTAGACACCTTATCCCCTGCTCTTCCCATGCTCCTGAATCTTCTGTTCCTTGTGTTCCCTCTAGGGCACTTGCCCCCTGCTTCTAGGACCCCTCTGCACCCCCAAGCTATTGCCCATTTTTCTGGGTCAGGCCCTTCTTCAGAGAAGCAGGATAGAAACTGATGCCCTTGGCCTCTAGCAACCTCTTCCCACTGATGGGAAGTGGTAAAGAAATACACAGGGGAGGCCGGGTGTGGTGGCTCACACCTATAATCCTAGTACTCTGGGAAGCTGAAGTGAGTGGATAGCTTGAGCTCAGGAGTTCAAGACCAGTCCGAGCAAGAGTGAGACCCCATTTCTTAAAAAAAAAAAAAAAAAAAAAAAAAAAGCTGGGCATTGTGTCAGGTGTCTGTAGTCCCAGCTACTCAGGAGGCTGAGGCAAGAGAATCGCTTGAGTCTAGTAGTTTGAAGTTGCTGTGAGCTAGGACATCATAGCATTCTACCCCAGGGTAACAAAGTGAGACTCTGTCTCAAAAAAAAAAAAAAAAAGAATGAAAGAAAAGAAAAGAAACATATGGGGAAAGGCACAATATAATCAGAGCCTGGGCTTTAGAGTTCATTTGGCCTGGGTTTAAGGTACGACCCTGCACTTAACACTTGTGTGACCCTGAACAGGTAGCTTAGCCTCTGTGAGCCTCAATATATTCTTTCTCTCTCCCTTTTTTTTCTTTGGGGGGGGGATTCATTGAGGGTACAAAGAAATATATTCTCTTAAAAATGGGGGTACTCATAGCTAACTTCCAGGGCTGCGAGGATAAAACCTCTGAAATAAGGTGGGTATGCTCTAAATAATAACTTGCTAAATGCTAGGCACTGTATTAAACACTTTACATAGTTTATCTATTTAATCCTAATAATAACTTTATAAAATAAAAACCATTTCATGGCTAAGGGAATGAAGCAGTTTACATATGGCCCCTGGAACTAATAAGTGGCTGAGCTGGGATTTGATTCCAAGCACTGTGGATCCGACCCTGCCTAAAGCTGAAACCACTGTGCTCTGGTACCACTGCCACTAGCAGTGTAGACATGGTAGATAATAATAATATTAGCAATGTTAATTACTGATGTTAAGGGCTGCTTGGGCTGTGCCCAGGCCACAGAGAGCAGCTGGGTTGCATGGGTCTTCCCAGAGCCCCTACAGGTGTGACATGGAGGTCTCCCTTGCCCTGTACACATAGATTTGCACACAGTTTGCAAGAAGGGATCTCCTGGGCTGCCTTAGAAATTCTGAAGTTCTGGATATGAGGGACAGCCCATCTCAGTCTTGCAGCCACAGGAGAAGACCACTGAAACTGAGGCCTTGGCACATCTGGAAGCTGTTAGTCTCCTCTGCCCCCCCCCCCCAAGCCAGCTGTTTAGATGGCTAATTCTGGGAAGTATGCCTCAGCCTCAGCTGGAGCTGCCTGCAGGAGGTGGGGGAGGAGGTTCCTCACCATCACATCAATGGGGTGCAAGGGAGGTGGGCAGGCAGTAGAGGGTTAATCTGAGTAACTACAGCTGCTGGCCTCCTCCTCCCCCAGCCCTGCAGATAGCCAGTGGGGTTACTACTGGTTGAGTAATGAGGAGGGAAGAGAAAGGGAGGAGGAAGGAGTAAGTGTGGAGGGAGACCAAGGAGCAGAGATTGAGAGAATGTTTCTGCTGGAAAAGATCTTCCAAAGGTCATCTGATATTGTCCATCCCCCCTTGCCTGGGGGTCACAGTGACCTCTTGGTGTAGTGGAAGCAGGGCAGCCTTTGTAGTTGAAGAGACTTGAGTCACAATCCTGACTCCGTCACTGTTGGTCTTTGTGACTTTGAGCAAGGTCCTTACCCTCTCCAGGCCTAAGCAGCCTCATCTATGTAATGGGAGAACAGCACCTCTCTGGCAGGGCCTGGTCTATACCCAAAACATTCACTCCCTCATCTCTAAGAGCAGCAGGAAGCTGCAAGAGACATCTCCTGATTCTACTCCCTGCCCACTTTCTGGGGACTCACTGTCTGTTTCCTGCATCTAGCATACCCTTCTCACTCTGGGACCTGCTGTCAAAGCCATGACTGTCTGACTTGCCCTCCTCTCTTTCTAAACTTGCTGAAGACACCTCCAGCACTGATACCTCCTGGCTGGCTCTGACTGTCCCAGATTTCCCTCCACTGCTTAGTACCTGCGCCCTTAAGAAGGTTATTGGAGATCTCTGAACTCGGTTCTCCTGGGAGTTAAATGTCATCACTGTTGACGGACAAATGAAGCAGGCAAATGAAAAACTAAAAAAAATTAAAGTCAGCAGCACCCGTAGCTCAGTGGGTAGAGTGCCAGCCACATACACCAAGGCTGGGAGATTCGAATCCAGCCCAGACCAGCTAAAGCAACAATGACAGCTGCAACAGAAAAATAGCCAGACATGGCGGGCACCTATAGTCCCAGCTACTTACGAGGCTGAGGCAAGAGAATTGCTCAAGCCCAAGAGTTTGAGGTTGCTGTGAGCTGTGACACTACAGCACTCTACAGAGGGCGACATAGTGAGACATTTCTGTCTCAAAAAAAAATGTTTTAAGTCAAATTTAAACAAAAGATATCATTTTTGCTACAAAAATGCCTCCTTATATTCTACCACACATAATCTTCATAGCAATTCTGGAAAATAAGGTTTAGCTACTATTTTATAGATGCAAAGGGAAGGAGAGATGCTAATATTCATTAAAGGCTTGCTGTACACCAAGCCATGTGCTAGGCCTAAGAAAAAAGCCAAGGAAATTCTGGAATTCTCCCCTAAAAAGATCTGGGCTTTAAAAAAATGAAGAACTGCTTAATATCTCCTACAGGTGCTACTGCAAAGGGACTGTGTTCCCAGGCAACCAGAGAGCCTCTCGTCATCATCCTGGCTGGGACACTCAAAGAACAGCTGCGCTAATGGAAGGGAGCTGCTCTGTCACCTGCAATTGGGTGGCCCCTACACCCACTTTCACAAACTGTTCCCCTTCCTGTTGCCCGATAAGTTCCAGTCCCCCTGGAACAATGAAATCACATCCCACAGGCTCCCAGCCTCCATTCTTCGCCTTTCCTCTCACTCCTCCCTATTCCACACCACCCTTAACCCATTTGATGACTGATTTGCAGGAGTCAGTTCAAGTTAGTTCTGTGCTATTTTAAAACTACCATTTATCTAAGTGCCTCTTTTGTGCCAGGCACTGTGCTAAGTGCTTTATGTCTGCTACCTCTTTACACATACACACACACACACACACACACACACATACCCCAAAATGAGTAGTGTTATATCAATCTTACAAATGAGGAAACAGTCTCAGAAGCAGGCCCACCTCATACACTGCACAGTCCCAGTCTGCAGGAACAGCACCCCTTGGCCTTGAAAAGGACCCAGCCACAGCCCAGCTCAAGCCACAAAGACACTCAACTTCACCTAGATCAAAGGATTACAACCACCTATGCATCAGCCCCACCTGGATGCCCACTAGCCTGTCTTAAATGCAACATGCCGCTGATCTTTCCCTTGAAACACACTTTACCCAAAGCTTTCCCATCTCAGCTAATGACAACTCCATCCTTCCAGCAGCTCAGATCAGAAATCTTGGAGCTGCCTTTAACATCTCTCCTCCTTACCTTCAATCATCAGAAAATCTTGTGGGCTCAACTTTCCAAATGTACTCAGAACCCACCCCTCCCACCACCTCCACTGCTTGCAACAAGCTGCCATCCCCGCTCTCCTGGATTGCTTCACAGACCAATTTGCAGGGTTCTGCCTTTGAACCCTTAAATTCTTCTCTCCACATAGTAACCAGGGTTAAGCCAATGACATCCTCCTCTGCTCAGCACACTCCCAGTGACTCCCTTCCCTCTCAGGGTAAAAGCCAGGCCCTCGAAGTAGTCTCCAGAACCACATGAGCTGACCTCAGCCCCTCCCTCACCTCCCCTTACTCTCCCTGAAGCCTCTGTTCCAGCCACACTGTCCTCAAAACACTCAAGGCATACCCCTGCCTGAGAGCCTTGGCTCCAGCTGTTTTGCCTTGAAGCTTCTTCCTCTAAATATCCTCCTAGATCGCTCCTCACTTCCTTTTAGTTTTTCTTTTTCTTTTTTCTTTTTTTTTTTTTTTTTTTGCTTTTGAGACAGGATCTTACTCTGTCATCCACACTAAAGTGCAATGGTACAATCACAGCTCATTGCTTCCTGGGCTCAAGTGATCCTCCCACCTTAATTTCTAAATTAGGAAATTAAGCTGGGACTACAGGCACATGCCACCAGGCCTAGCTAATTTTTTTTAATTTTTTGTAAAGATGAGGTCTTACAACGTTGCCCAGGCTGATCTTGAACTCCTGGTCTCAAGTGATCTCACCAGCTCAGCATCAGAAAGTGCTAGGATTACAGGCATAATACCGTGCCTAGTCTTTCTTTAGGTTTTGATCCTAAATCTCATCTCTCAAATAGACCTACCCTATTTCTGTAACCACACTTCCCTTGACGCTCTCAATCTCCTCCTATCTTATTCAATTCTTATTTTTCCGAAGCCCTTATTAGCTTTACTTTTTGTTTATTTGTTTTTGAGACAGAGTCTCACTATGTCACCCTCAGTAGAGTCCAGAAGTATCACAGATCACTCAAACTCTTGGGCTTAAGCGATTCTCTTGCCTTAGCCTCCCAAGTAGCTGGGACTACAGGTACCCACCACAATGCCCAGCTATTTTTTGGGTGTAGTTATCATTGTTCGGTAGGCCCATGCTAGATTCAAACCCACCAGCTCTGATATATGTGGCTGGCACCCGAGCCACTGAGCTACAAGCGCCGAGCCTACTTTTTTTTTTTTTTTTTTTCTTGAAACAGAATCTCACTCTGTCACCCTGGGTAGAGTGCTGTAGCGTCACAGCTCACAGCAACCTCAAACTCATGGGCTTGAGCAATCCTCTTGCCTCAGCCTCTCAAGTAGCTGGGACTACAGGTGCCCACCAAAATGCCTGGCTAGTTTTTCTATTTTTAGTGGAGACAGGGTTTCACTCTTGCTCAGGCTGCTCTCCAAATCCTGAGCTCAAGCAATCCACCCACCCAGCGTCCCAGAGTGCTAGGATTATAAGCATGAGCCACTGCACCCAGTCTCTAATTTATTTATTTTTATGGTTTCCTTTCTCTCCTCTCTTGCCTACTGGAATGTAAACTCCATGTGGGCAGGACAATCTGTTTTGTTCACTGGTGTATCCCAAGTACAAGCAATCCACCTGCCTATGCTTGGCACATAGTAGGTGCTTAATAAACTTTTATTTTTTGAAACAGAGTGTCACTTTGTCACCCCCTAGTAGAATGCTGTGGCATCACAGCTCACAGCAACCTCAGAATCCTGGACTCAAGCAATTCTCGTGCCTCAGCTTCCCAAGTAGCTGGGATTATAGGTGCCTGCCACAGTACTGGGCTATTTTTAGAGACAGGGTCTCACTGTAGCTCAGGCTGGTCTCAAACTTGTGAGCACAAGCAATCCCCCCACCTCAGCCTCCCAGAGTGCTGGGATTACAGAAATAATAAATGTTTCTGGAGTGAATGAGGCAACTGAGCTAATATATATCCAAAGAATGCCTTTGGGAAAGCACAAGTAAATACACTCTTTTGATAAGCATCTTAGAGGACTCTCATATGTCAAGTGCTAATTAGAATGATAGATGTGGTCCCTGCTATGGGGACTCTTCACCCAGAAGACACAAGTGCCACCTCCACCACCTGCAGCAAGGGGTGGGGATCATTCCACTCAAGGCAAAGTCCTAATTGAGCATACAGCATCCAGGAGGGCCTTGCTAAGAGATTAGTGTTACCTTGTCCTTATAATAGGTTTCTCATTTGAAAATGCCTTCACATCCCTATCTTCTGGGTCCCTCGCCATCACCCCTCACACATCACTATCTCTCCCTCACACCGTCTCTTTCTTCTGTCTTTTTTTCCTCCCTTCCTCTCTTCCTTCCTCTCTCACTTCATTCCTTCTCTCCTTCCTTCCTTTCTGTCAGAATATTTACGGAGCTTCTGCTCCATTCATAACACAGCCAGGTATGGCTTGTAGGGTACCGGTGTGGTTCCAAAGTCCCAGGGAAGTTAAAACTGCATCCACAATTCCAACAATGAAAACCAAGCTGTCAGATAAGGAAAAAAGCAAGCAATAGGCCTCAAGAACAGGTAAACGCAATCAAAATACAGAAAACTCTCCTGGAGAAAGTACATAGATCTGAGCCAGATCTTGCTAAAAGCACAATGGCGAGATCTCAGCTCACTGCAACCTCAACTTCCTAGGTTCAAACGATGCTCCCATCTCAACTTCCCAAGTACCTGGAACTCAGGGTGCATAACATCATAACCAGATAATTTTTTCTTTCTTTGTTTTTTCTTTTGTAGAGAAAAGTCTCAAAGTCCTGTCTTCAAGTGATCCTCCCACCTCAACTTCCCATCATCCCAGGATTGTAGGCATGAGCCATCAAGCCCAGCCAAGATCTTTTCTTTCTTTCTTTTTTTTAAGGGATTTTCAGATATTCCCATGTAGAAAGGAGGAAGGAAAAGGATGCCAGGTGAAAGGAATGGCTTGAACAAAGTCTTAAAGAGAACAAAGCTAGCATGGACAGCATCACTCTGGTTGGAAGAGGAAGGTCTTTTGAGGGGTGGTGGGATGCGGGGAGCACCCACAAATGATGAGAATGTCAACAGCTGGAGTTTGCTGCTGGATTTGCCATAGGGACAACAGGCAGTATGGCAAAGCACTGACTCTGGACTCACAAACCGGGGTTCAATTCCTGGCCAAGTATTTTAGACAAGTCATCCCCAGCTCACAGACTGTTTGTGAGGCTTAAATGAGATGATGTATATAAAAATCTCTGGCATCACACCTCATAGACACTTTTTAAAAATGTTTACCAAGTTAGAGAAAATGAAGGCCGTGGGTGTGAACCACTCATTCGAGTGCTTTACGGAAGGAGGGAAGCATATTGCACAATGTCCAGAGAGTGCAGAGCGGGGTCAAGGGAGGCGTTTTCTGAGTTGAGGAGACCTATGGGTGTTTGAAAGCTGAGGAGGGTGGGTGCTGCCAAAAGACAGCTGGTGACGAAAATGCTCTAAAACTGATCGTGAGACACAACACTATGAGTATACTAACACCATTGAATTGTACATTGTAACGGGGTGAATTGAATGGTATATTAACTATAACTCAATAAAAATGTTCAAAAAAAAAAAAAAAAAAAAGACAGGCTGGACAGAACCATAAGCTCTTTCAGGAGTCAAGAAGAGGAGGACTCAGGCAAGGGCCAGAGAGCAGCAGACAGAGCACTCATCCAAGGCAGAGAGTGCAGGCTGCCGCCCTCACTCATTGGTCCTACAGGCTTGAATGAGCACCTTCCACATGTCAGGCGCTGTGCCAGGGAGAGTGAGATGGCGTGGAGTGGCCCAACACGAGCAGAACTATAGGAAGGGAGACAGTGTGGGGAGAGCAAGAGCAGAGGGGCCAGCCACCTGCTCCATCCTGTGCTCTTCACCTGTGTGTGGGGTGGCCTGGAAATCTGAGACAGACCTGCAGTGGGACTCAGACTTGCAGCTCACAGAAGCTTGGGCTATGGCTGGGGGTTGGGAGTCAGAAATATGGGGAGCTCCACAGCCACACTAGGACAGTAGTTGAAAGTGCCCCATACTGGAAGAGGCCAGCAAGAGGGTCCTGAAGCCATCACCTCTCAGTCACTTCCACTTAGAAATCAAAAGGGGACTCCTGAGAGCACTGATGGAGACCTCCCTGTGTACATAGTTCTAACCTGCATATGGTTACTTTGCTTTCTTGAAAAAAATCCCCCAATCCCTGCTGCCCCCAAAACACTGTGAGTCCTACTTCTATGGTAAAGTAGTGCTACCAATGATGGGTGAGTAAAGAGAGACCTAGTGGGCTTGGGGTCAGGGCAGAGAACCAATTTAAGCCATAGAAAAGCCATCAAGGGTAGAAACACAGTTGGCCAGAGCACTGAGAGCCAGGTAACTCTCATGAGTCAACAGTGAGGGTTTGGGAGATATATCATAAGCCACCCAGTAATGTCAGAGGGTCAGCATGTCCACAGGCACCAGGCTGTGCCCACCACCAGAAGGAATCACAGGCTTTTCCTTCACCCCGTTGATTCACACCCCTGCAGACTCTTCCCCCTGCCCTGCTCTGCCCTGTCCCCTCCCAGCTCACCAGGCAAATTGATGCAGTGTGCTAGAGCGAAGTGCTAAAGGGATTCTGGGTTCTGGCCCTGGCTCCACCTCCAAGGTGCTGAGTGACTTCTCCTCTGCTCAGTCCCAGCGTACAAAGGCTGGATGTGTGAAGATGGAGAGTGTAGACTCAGGGGTTTGAGTCCCAGCTCTTCATACTAGCTTTGTGAACTGGGACATGTCATGTATCTTCTTTGTGTCTCAGTTTCTTCAATTAGCATGAGGTTTAAATGGATGGATAGGTGTAAAACACTCGGAATGCTGTATGCCGAGTAAGGGCTCAATACCTTTAAATTACATTATTTTGACTATGAGAGGAGTACTCAGCCATCTCTGAAGCCCCTTCTAGCTGAGGCAATCTATGACCTTGAGATTCTACCTATACTACCATATTTTAATTTCTAATTATGCACCATATGTTGCCATTATTTGAGTATCCCAGCCATCTGAAACCTGGTGACTTCTTGACCTTGGACCTCCTTGATGTACCTTTCCTATGACATCCAGTGGGAAGGCTTGTGCCCCCACCCACATGCTATGGAAAGTATAAAGCCCTTCTCAGCAACTCTGAGAACTCTCCCCCTTTTCTCACTGAAGCTCTCTGCCCTGGAGTGATCTGCTCCTATACCCATATCTGTGTGGCAGGCTTTCCTGAAGGTTCAGATACATGGTGAGAAATTACAGCACAGGCAAGGAAGCAAATTCAGCATCAAGGTGAAACAACAGGAATCTGGGTAAATAAACTCTGGTACATATATACAGTGGAACATTGTACAGCTGCAATCAATCAATCAATAAATAAATAATGAGGAAGCTCTTGCTGCTCCTGGTATGCTCACTAAGTAAATACAAAGTTAAGCAAATACTAAGTAAATGTAAAGCTAGGTGCAGGACACCATGAATGACATATTTCCCAGAGAAAGGGTGAGTGGAATAAGGGTGGGAGTAGGGAAAGGAAAAGCATGCTTATGTGCTTCTGCTGCATATACTAGGTATCTCTGGGAAGCCACATAAGAAACTGGTGGTATAGCCGGGCGTTGTGGCAGGCGCCTGTAGTCCCAGCTACTTGGGAGGCTGAGGCAAGAGAATCGCCTAAACCCAGGAGCTGGAGGTTGCTGTGAGCTCTGATGCCACAGCACTCTACCACTCTACTGAGGGTGATAAAGTGAAAAAAAAAAAAGAAAAAAAAAGAAAAAAGAAACTGGTGGTAACTTTAGTAGGGATGGAGCAAGTCTTTATGTGCCTTCATACTCTTAAAATTTTGAAATATGCAAATATATGTGTATCACCTACTAACAAGCAACACTTTTTTTTTTTTTAGAGACTCTTGCCTAGGCCAGAATGCACTGGCATTGTCATAGCTTACTACAACCTCAAACTCCTGGACTCAAGCGATCCCCTGCCTCAGCCTCCCAAAGTACTGGGATTACAGGTGCATGTGAACCACAGCACCTGGAAAAAAAAAAAAAAAAAACACTTCTTAAAAATCAAGATGAGACTTCCTTCTGCTAGAGATTCCTCTGCCCACTGCCCTCTTTCGAGGGCCCCATCAGTACTTCTCTCTAGCTAGCTACCTCAGAGATGACAGCTTCCTCACATCTTGTATTATGCAAAATTCTCCTTCTCTCTTGACTTCATCTTCACCCATTTAGACCATGCCTTTTTCACCCAAAGGGCCCTTTACTATGATTTTCCCTCAAAGAAGTATCACTTCCCCTAGATGAACCATGCCTCATCCACAAAAAGCACAGAGTGGGAGCAGCTTCTCTATCCACCGGCTCTTTCGTCTTTTTGCCAGGTCTGTCTCCATTCCCACCTCCAGCCTGTACTGTGAGTTTCTTGAGCACAGAAACCCGTCTTGTTCATCTCTGTGTCTCATAGGTGTACCTCATAGGTGAGGTAGACCTGGAGGTCCAAACATGGAGATGTGTACGGTCCACACACACCATATGCTAAGGGCAGGGGCTCCAACTTGTTCATGCCTCCCTCCTTACCTACCTGGCACAGCATGGTTCACAGAGAAAACTCCTTGGAAATGTTTATCTGATTGAGTTGGTTTGGTGAAGTAAGTGTGTGCACATGGAGAGATAAGGCAGAGGGTAAAAGTGGGGCCACATCTGGAACAGAGCAGGAAGATAACAACAGTTCACATTTACTGAGCATTTTACTGCTTGCCAGGTGTTTTTCTAAATACTTTCGTGCATTAGTTCATTTAGTAATCTTCACAAAGACCCTACCAAGTGGGTGGATCTAATTATTATCCACATGGTATGGATGAAGAGACTGAGGCACAGAAAGTGTGCTATTACATATTATCACATCCTGTGGATGCTATGATGTGACAGTGGTTCGGAAGCAGTTACCTAGAAAAAAAGCTCTCAGACTTGGCCTTATAAATTAGAATCATTCAGGGATCTCCTAAAACTCTTGATGCTCAGGCCATGACCCATTACCAATTAAATTATCATCTCTTAAGGATGAGATCCAGTGAAGCATAGTTTTTGAAGCTCCCCAAAGGATTCCAGTGTGCAGATGAGTTTGCAAACAGGAATCTATGTCAAATTCTTTATAATGTCGGTGGAAATGCTGAGGCCCAGGGAGAAGTGATTGTTCAGGGTCACACAGCAGGGCAGTGGCTGAACCCAAGTCCATCAGGTTAGCCTTCTGCTGTACCCCACCCCTCTCCTCCAAGTTGCTGTGGGCACTGAGCTGGCAAACTGCTAGTCATACACGGATCTTAGAGTTCTTGGCTCAAGACTGGCTTGAAAGATCCCCAGGACAGGCTGACAGAGCCTTCTCATCCCAGCATGCCCTATTCAAGTAGCTGCTGAGCCTGGATGTCTTAGGGCAGAGCCCAACCTAGAAAACGTCGAGGCTTGAACACCACCCCGGACTTAAGAGGAGCTCAGGGAGACTCAGGGAAGGGTGTGATTTGGGGCAGGATACTACCACAGCAGTTGTGCTATAACCACAGGCAAAGAGCTGGGGCTGGAGCAGGCGTAAAAGCAGATTTCTTTCTTTTCTTTTCTTTAAGGGAAGCTGATTTCCCTGACCCCACCCTGTGTAGCCCCCCACTCCCTCACTTCCTCTCCCCACCCTCTGATGATGCAGTGATCCTGCCTTTCACCTTGATTCCCTCACCCCTGATGAGATGATGGAAATCCATTTCTGGCAGCCTAAGGGTCCTCAGCAACTTGTTTTCATTCTGGAGTCTGGCTAGTCTTGACAGGTCTAATGAGGGCCTCACAGGGGCCTATGTCCTATCTGAGAGGACATACAAACTAAACAGAACTTCTGGAAGAAAAGGAGGAGGGAGATATCCCAGGGTTCTGAGTCATTGGATTCAGAGTATTCATGGCCAAATGCCACTCTGGGGGTAGTTTGGGGGTGTAGTTCATGGACAAAGAGGCTGAACAGAGGAGTCAGTTCTATCCTTTTCGTCTCCTATCTTCTAACCCAGTGGCTCTCAATCTTGGCTGCACACAGAATCACCTGGGGAACTTTAAAAAAGTACTGATAGCTAGGCTCTAGACCCAAGGGAATTCAATTTAACTATTCTATTAGGTTGTTTCAAAAGTTTTGTCCGTTTTAATGTCATGTGTTTCTGTAGCTCCATATCTCAATAAATATTTATTCTACTGTGTCGTGGTATATACTGATCAATGGAGAATTTTGTACTCTATACATTGATGCTGTTCATTTTTTTCTACTTTTAATTTTTTTAATTCTGTTCAGCCTATTACTATATGATGTCATTAAGCGATTTTTGGCCAATTTTTCTCTACGAATTCAAATTGAACCAAAGCGCTGCCGAAACAGCCCGAAAAATTAACCAGGCATTTGGCAATGCTAGTGTTAATGAAAGCACTGTTCAACGTTGGTTTGAGAAATTTCGTTCCGGAAATTTTAGCCTCGAAGATGACCCCCAAAGTGGTCGATCTAGAGTAATCCAGGACGAGGATTTGAGGACCCTGGTGGAGACTGACCCATCACAAACGGTGCGTGGGACGGTGGAAGAACTGGGTGTCAGCTCCCGTGCATTTTTTGATGGTTTAAAATGTATTGGAAAGGTCAAAAATCTCGAAAAGTGGGTGCCCCACGATTTAAACAATCGGCAGAAATTGTCACGTTTCGAGGTTTGTTCTTCACTGCTTTTGTGCAACCAAAACGATCCTTTTTTGGATCAGATCTTCACATGTGATGAAAAGTGGATTCTCTACAACAACAGGAAACGTTCAGGACAGTGGTTGGACACCGATGAGCCACCCAGGCACTTCCCAAAGGCGAAACCCCACCAAAAAAAGATCATGGTTATTGTATGGTGGTCAGCGGCTGGTGTGATTCACTATAACTTTCTGCAACCAGGCTAAACCATCACAGCAGAGTCCTATTGTGAGGAAATCAACGAAATGTACCGAAAATTGCATCAGCAGCAGCCAGCACTGGTCAACAGAAGAGGTCTGATCCTGCTCCATGACAACGCCCAGCCGCATGTCTCACAAATCACCCTCCGAAAATTAAAGGAATTGAGCGTCGAAGTTCTGCCCCACCCACCCTACTCCCCAGACTTCTCGCCAACCGACTACCATCTTTTCAAGCACTACGATAACTTTCTCACCTGTAGAACCTTTGCCAATCAGGACCTAGCAAAACCGGCCTTCATTGACTTCATCGAATCCCGAGCACCCAATTTTTATGCTGACGGAATTAATCGACTTGTGTTATGTTGGCAAAAGTGCACTGATTCAAATGGCACTTATTTCGATTAAATTGAATAAATATTCACTGAGATATTACAGTTTAAAGTAGACTCATAAAAATGGACAAAACTTTTGAAATGACCTAATAGTATTCCATGGTGTGTGTGTGTGTGTGTGTGTGTGTGTATGTGTGTGTGTGTGTGTATACACATACATACATACCATAGCTTGCTTTTTTTTTTTTTTTCTTTTCCTGAGACAGATTCTCACTATGTTGCCATGGCTTCACAGTTCAAACTTCTGGGCTCAAGTGATTCTCTGGTCTCAGCCTTCACAATGCTTAGCTATTTTTAGAGATGGAATCTTGCTCTTGCTCAGGTTGGTATTGAACTCTTTAGATCAAGCAATCCACCCATCTCAGTCTCCCAAAGTACTAGGATTACAGGCATGAGCCACTGTGTCCAGCCTGTACCACAGCTTGTTAATCCATTCCTGGGTTCGTGGGCATTTAGGTTGTTTCCACATTTTGGTAATTGTAAATTGAGCTGCAATAACAGTCTAGTCCAAAGTCAAAAGTCCTTATGATAAAAGGACTTTTTTCTTCTGTGTAGATGCCTAGTAATGGGATTTACAGGATCAAATGGAAGGTCTAATTTGAGTTCTTTGAGGATTCTCCATATTTCCTTCCAAAAAGGTTGTACTAGTTTGTAGCACCACCAACAGTGCAAAAGTGTTCCCTTCTCTCTACATCCATGCCAGCATCCACAGCTTTGAGACTTTGTGATGCGGGCCATTCTTATTAGTATCTCAGGGTAGTTTTGAGCTGTATTTCTCTGAGGATTAAGGATGATGAGCATTTTTTCACGTTAGCCATTCATCTGTCTTCCTTAGAGAGGTCCTATTCATGTCTCTTGCCCAGTGACATATGAGATAATTTGCTCCTTTTTTGTTGATTAATTTCAGTTCTCTGTAGATCCTATTAATAGTTATCAAGCTTTTGTCCAAATCATAAAATGGAAATAGCTTTTCCCATTCTGAAGGTTGTCTATTTGCTTTGGTTTTTGTTTCCTTAGCTGTACAGAAACTTTTCAGTTTAATTAAGTCCCATTTGTCCATTTTTGTTGTTATTCCAATTGCCCCGGAAATCTTCTTCATAAAATCTTTCCCCAGGCTGATATCTTCAAGTGTTTTTCTAGTAATTTTTTGCTTGGCAAAACAACTCTTTTAGTGGTTATGGATTACAACATGCATTCCTGATTTATAAAGTCTACTATGAATTAGTACTTTACCACCTTCCAAACAATGCTAGGATCCTGAAGCGCTTTAACTCCATCTGACCCTTCCTACCTTTTTTGTTAGAATCGTGCATTATGATCCTACATATATTTTTTATATGTATCTATATTGAATAAGATATTACTATTTGTTTTATGGTCAAAATTAATTTAGATATACACACATACCGTATATACTCGAGTATATACGGTATTTATCTTTTCTCCCCTTCTTTTTTCCTCCCTACAGTTCCATGTTTCTGTATAAGATTAATTTTATTCTGCCTTTAATATTTCCATAAGTGTAGATCTGCTGAAATCAACTTTCTCAGTTCTGATTGTCTGAAATGTCTTTAATTTGCCCTTACTTTTGAAGGATATTTTCACTGAGTACAGAATTCTATGTTGACAGTTGTTCTTTCAAGATTTTAAAACGTCACTGCATCATCTTCTGCCTTCCATCGTTCTACTGAGAAACCAGCTTCCATTCTTAGTATTTTCCTGCTAATATGTCTTTTTTCTCTAGCTGCTTTTAATATTTTCATTCTATCTTTGATTTTCAGCATTTAATTTCTATAGAAATGTTTTCTTTGAAGTAATTCTGTTTTGTATAATGTTTCTTGATTTTGAAGCTTCACGTCTTACTAAATTTGAAAACTTCTCATTCTCTCTTAAAATATTGTGTGTACTCTATGGCTCTTTCCAACCTCTTTGTGACTGCTATTATATACATGTTAGACATTTGTTTTTGTTCTATATATGTCCAGCACTTTTCTATGCATTCCATTTCTTTTGGCTTTCATCAGAAAATTTCCTACTAGCTTACCTTCCACTTTTCAATTATGTTCAATTTGCTATTAAACCTTTTACCCTTTTCCTAGTTGGCTCTCCAACAATTTTTTTTAACCATTTCACTTGTTGAATGGTAGGCAACAGATATTATATGAATATCTGCAGAATATAACACACTTGTCCTTACAAAGGTGAAACAAAAGTGATTAAAATCACTAATATTTGGAAATAAAATCTAAATGAATAATCACATTTGATTTAAAAGAAATGGAGCACTTTACAAAGGTTATATAAAACTTGCCTCAATTTAGGTCACATTTTATATTTTTAATATAATCCATGTTTTACACTGGCTTGTGGTTAGAAGCATTTAAAAAAAAAAAAAAAGGACACTTACTCTCTCTCCTTTTCAGTCAGCTTGTCATTGATGTTATCTTTGATTGTTGATCTAGATCCCTTATGAATTATAGGATATCTGAGGGGCACTTGTAAGAAAAAGGAAATCATGGAGACCAAATGTGCAGTGTAACCAAGGGCAACAGCAATGCTTCCATCATCTTTTGCTGTAAATTCAAAAGCAGAAGAAAAGAAAACAAACTATTTACTTTAGGAATGTAGCTATGAGATAATAACATATAAATTTCAAGGAGATCTAAGTATTACTTATATAAATTATATGAATTTTACAAAAGTCTAAACATTAACAACTTGAAATTTCATCTACTAATTATTTAAAACTACTTCCAAAGGCAGCGCCTGTGGCTCAAAGGAGTAGGGCACCAGCGCCATATGCCGGAGGTGGCGGGTTCAAACCCAGCCCCGGCCAAAAGCTACAAAAGAAAAAAAAAAAAAATTAAAACTGTTTCCAATAATTAATGTGATGAGATTAACATTTAAGATTAACATATATCTCAAGCAAGCATTCTTAGTATGCTGAAATATCCATTATTTTCTTTACCAGTATTTTTAAAGGACAAATTAATATTTTATCACATGACATAAAAATTAGTTTATTTAAACTCTATACTTACTATATAAGAATACATTTTATTTATTAACAACTTTGTAGGCAATATAATCATAGTATTATACAATGTTATTAATTCTAAAGTGAAGTGAAATAGCAAAATATGTACATCCTTATAGGATATGTTTTTGACATTTAAATATATAAGGACAGTTTTGTAGAATAAGTCTATGAAATTTGAATGGAATAAGAAGGATAAATGTTTTAAATAATAAAGCAAAAGGTCAAAAATTATATTGTTCATGTACCATCTTATTTATACAATATAGGTGGAAGCAATTACTAGAGGGGGAAAAGGCATGTATCTTATAGTCAAACAAAGCATCTAGTTCTTTTCTTTTTTTGAGACACAGTCTCATTCTGTCACCTGGGTAGAGTGCCATGTGAGTCCTACCTCACAGCAACCTCAAACTCCTGGGTTTAAGCGATCCTTTTGCCTCAGCCTCATGAGTGGCTGAGACTACTCAGCTACTCAGCCCACTACAAAGTCTGGCTGTTTTTTTTTCTATTTTTAATGGAGACAGACAAGGTCTTGATCTTGCTTGGGCTGGTCACGAACTCCTGAGCTCAAGCAATCCACCTGCCTCCGCCTCCCAGAGTTATAGGATTACAGGCATGAGCCATGGCATCTGGCTTAAGCATCTCGTTTTTTAAAAGCCATAAATAATTACTTTTTAAAATTTATCCAGATTTCTAGAATTACCTATGAAATGATAAATGACTCAGAACTGAAAGTCATACAACAGAAAGTTTTAACTTTCTGGAGGAAGGAAAAAGTAACTGCTTGGTATATAGTTTTTCTAACATGCTCTTAAAAACGCACATGTATGCACACACAAGCTCTCTAAAAGATTTAACAGTCTAGAATACTTTACTTGGCTAGAGAATAGGGTTGATGATTGAGATGAGTGTGGTTTGCCTATTTCTTAACTTCTAAGGGTGTTTTTAACCTCCCACTTAATGGGCACAATGTAGGGGTGTTTGGCACACCTTTTGGGTATGGGACACAACTACACGAGGGACTTTACCTAACAAAATTCAAATATTGTGGTTGTTTATACCCTCACATTAACCTGAAATTAAGTAAATAAATAAATAAATACAGGCCACGGAGGTGTCTCACACCTGTAATCCTAGCACTCTGGGAGGCCAAGGCAGGTGGATTACCTGAGGTCACAGGTTTGAGACCAGGCTGAGTCAGAGCGAGACTTTGTCTCTAAAAATAGCTGGGTGTTGTGGCAGGCACCTGTAATCCCAGCTACTTAGGAGGCTGAGGCAAGAGAACTGTTTGAGCCCATGAGTTTGATGTTGCTGTGAGCTATGATACTACAGCACTCTACCAACGGTGACAAAGTGAAACTGTCTCCAAAAAAATAAAATGAAATAAAAATAAAAAATAAATCTTTTGGGAAAAAATAGTTTTCACATTCTTCTTTTATATTTATTTTAATTAAGCACTAACTTATTATTGTGAGAATGCCACTACAGGAAGTGGATTCTCCACCCTTCACTCTCATAATAGACTTTTCTTTTTGACCATCCTATAAAAACAGCTAACTTTTACCATTACGTATTTTTCTTCTGCCCAGAATTGTCTTTAGTACTTTATATATGACAGTCTTTCATTCACCAACAATTACTAAACTGGGCACCTTTTTTATATTATTTCATTCATTTTACAGATAAAGAAACTGAGGTTCAAAGAGATTAAGGAACCTGTCCAAAATACTGGGGCTAGAAAGTAAGTTGGCCTGATACCAAATCCTCCACCACTCTAAGATACTGTCTCAGAATTGCACTGTTAAAAAATTAACATATGACAATTTTTAACTTGAGACCCTAGAATATACCAAGCATATGACATATATATACTACCTTAGTTTCTTCAGTAAGGGCAAAGAACACACAAAAATTCGTTGAGTTCTCATAACTTGTATAGTGCTGGATTAAAAATGGGCTTCTCAACTAATGTTTGCTGTTTTCTCAACACAAATTCATAGAGAAAAAAATGAACAGCATTCATTTTGACTGACTACTGTCCTAATTAACTGGAGTCCTAACTATTTTTAGTTAGGTCATTTTAGCATATAATCTCCAGCCCCAATCCTACCCAACTCTACTTTTCTTAAACCCTACACATTATACTACCTTGGGACTAAAAATACTTTACATTATAAATTCATCATTTTATAATATTAGAAATAAGAGAAACCTTAGAAATCACTGAATCTGATCCTATCAACTTAGAGATGAGAAAAATGAGCTTGATCAAAGTCATATAGATAAAAACTTTTAAAGAGGTTTAAATATAACACACTATATAATCACACATTTAAAAACTGTGGTAATGAAAGAAGTGGGAAAATTGTTTCTATACCCTAGCTCTCAAGATATCTCTGTCTGGAGTCACAGCTCTGACTGAATACCATTCACGAGCTGCTGAATTCTGCTTCCTGCCTTCTGTGAAAATTAGGACTTACCAAATTTAAAATATTCATATCAGTAAAAGGACTTGGTTTTTAAGAACCAAGAAAGAAAGAAAAAAGGACTTAAGAGAAAGATAGTCACTATCATATTAAGTTGAGCCTTTCCTATATGTATCTTATACTAAGTTTTTCCTTTCCCATATGACCTGACAGAAAATGATCGGAAAACTTCCAGAAAGCAACAGGTCTCTTAATAAGCCTTTCAGACAGGTCAAATGCAAACTATGAATGTTAAAAGAAATCCAAAACTATCTAATGCTAAACACTTGAGCATCTACATTTTCTCCCATATTATTATAGAGGGAATGCTAAAGAATTATATTTGTATATTTTGATATCATCTATCAAAAGAATAAAAAATTGGTTTTTTAACATCAACTTCACCCTGCACCAAACAATTTTGCTTACATTTAAAGATAAAAAGGCATCTCTATGAGAAACCTACCCACAGAAGTAAAAAAACAAAAGAGAAACAACAAACCCTGAAAATTGAATAATATTAGAAATTAGCTTTGATTCAGGTTATTCACACTCATCATTCTTGCTACCACAAGAATTCCTATTAAAAATTCTAGGTTGTTTCCCATTCCAACCCATAGTCCTCCGTGACAGTGTTAAACACTGTGGTGCTGGATTTCCAATATTGAAGCTTTATATTAAATAGCATTTTAAAAGAACCACGGGTGAAGCATTACAGGACCCAAGGGTATTTCAATACCCTCAAAAGGAAAACCACCTCCTGGTAGGGAAGTCACTTTCATCACCCCAAGACCACTGAAACTCCAGTGGGAAAATGTGAGCTCATGTGGTTAATTATGGCTATTGCAGACCATGTAACCTCAGATGTCACATTCTGTTGCCAATCACTTTAGCTAAAAAACCAAAAGGTTTAAGGTTTCCAGCATTCTAAGATCTGAAAGACGTTTTACCTGCCAAAACCAAAACCTTGCTCTCTGGGGTGTGCTTTTCCAGTAAGCATAAATGACGTCCCTAACACCTAAGCAGAGGAGAGGTCTGTGTTCCCTATGCTGCTCTGGGGGTTACAAAGGTCACAGATGATAGTTTTATTAGTAAGAGTAAATTGGAGGGGGAGTGGAGGGTTTAAGGAGGAACAGGAATGAACTGTAAGACCAAGTATGTGAAAAAGATGTTAATTCAAACAAAGTTTTAAGGGGCTGAAAAACAAAATAAAAACCCACAGTTTCCTCATAATAAATATTTCTCATTTGCTCTTTAAATGTACGTAGCCACAAGGCTACAGCTTTTGTGTAATTTTTATGGCAGTAAAATCCATAAACACGCAATGGCTGTGACAACATTATAAATTAATTCAAATGCTCCTTTGATTTATATGTTGGACAAACTATCAATATTCAAATGCATCCAAGTACAATAAGTGATCTAAAAGCTCTTACCATCCTGCCTTCCCAATCACTGAGGCAGCTGATTTGTTAAGGAATCAAGCACCCACTGATCCAGACAGGACAAAATATTTAAGACTCTAATCACTGCCACAGCATCTATGGAATCATTCCATGTTCTCAATGAGACACTGTTTGACATATGGACTCTCCTTTCCAAGAAATCATGCCTGCATAAAGGGATACAGACACAGAAGGAAATCTGGGTCTCATTACCACAAAAGGCTCTAGTGTTATGGTTTACTTAAAAACACACACGCATGAACATTTTTTTTTTTTTTTAAAGCTAAATGTCTTGGTCAGTGGAACTCATACGAATACCCTTCACAGGACGATCTCCCATTGTGCCCAGCTCTTTTTGATGTACTCTAACAGCAAACTTTACCCATTTAGAAAAACACAATAAATGCTGGGGCACTATGGTAGAGTTTCCCAGTGTCAACCCACACAGTGTAAAATCTACCACAGCAAACTCTCATGAACATTATAGAATAACCAGTTTGGTGTCCCTCCACTAGAGTCTTTCCCACGATGCAGCTGCTATAGAATTATAGACAGTTGTCAGAGGTTTAGAAGAGGTTATTATTCAAACCAAGGAAGAAAACTACATCATGACAGGAATAATAGGAACCTTAGAATCAGGCAGACCTGAGATAAGCTTAGCTTTACTACTGGTTAATATCAGTCCTTGGAAAAATCTTTCTGAGTCTTAATTTTCTTGTCTTTTAAGAAAAAGTTGTGGGGCAATCCCTTTCCTCACAGAAGGGGTTAATTCTCACAACTGTAAGAATCAAAGTATATAAATGTGATAACATCATGCATGATGCTTCATGGAACTATAATTCTACTTACCTATCCAACTCAAAATGCCCTCTTACCCTCTTCAACAAGGAAACACAACTTTAAGACAGTGCAAGCATCATCTTCCTGATGAAGTTTTCCTGACCCTCCTGATAAAACTAATTATTTATACCACTCTTTGTCTCATATAGCATCTGGCATAAACATCTAAGTACCTGATCCAGAGTATGAACTCATTACAAATCTCATGCCCTCAACTGCACTATAATCTCATGAGGTAGGATCAATGTTTTGATCACTCTTGCACACTCTCAGCACTTGGCACAGAAAATGACATACACAAGGTAGTCAATACATTTGGTATATGGAAGTATCTTGCCAGATGCTAACATAAGATTGTTAAAATCCAATACTACTTTATATGTTTCTTGAAATTTCTGATTTCTTAGGGGTCATGGGAAGTGAATAGGACCTTGGAGTAAAATAAGATATTTATTTCATTTTGTCTTTCATTTTGTTTTTCAGCAAATGCACTAAAAAATCATGCCACTTTTTTAAAGAATAAGGAGAACATATTCCAGTTGTTGGGCATTCTAAATGTAGATAGCTATAAAAGCTATTAAAAAACCAGGAAACAAGGAACTTCAAAGAAAACAAAAATAGAATCAAGAAACTAAAATGAAAGGCTACCACTACTGACATTCCTGCTTCCCTGACTCTCTCCCTTCAACTCATTCTGTATTGAACAACCAGAGTGACTTTCAAAAGCCTAACTTGCTTACGCCATCCCCTTTCTTGAAGTTCTTCAGGCATTTCCCACTTCCTTGAGAATAAAATGAAAACTTCCTCCAGTGGCTTCAAGGCCCTGGCTGCCTTTTGCTTCCTCCAGTGTCATTCTTCCCCTTGTTCACTGTACTGCAGCCCCTCGGATCTGGTCTTTTCTGTCCTTCCTTCCTTCTTTCCTTTTGCCTTTGCAACTAATTCCAATTATATTTATTGAGTACCTCCTATATGAAAAGCTCCTTCAAATGTTATCCCATTCAGTCATCACAATGAATTAGAGATATAGATATTATTTCATTTTACAAGTAAAGAAAGTAAGCTGAAGATTACATGGCTTACCCAAAAGAAATAGATGATTTCTTCTATCTCCTGACCCTGAGATTTTTTAGACATGCCAAGCTCACTCCCCCTCTATGATGACCTTTGCATTTGTTCCTTCTAGGAAGGCTCTCTGTAGCATAGCTGGTGCTCCTTTCAGCCTTCAAATTTTCTGTCGAATGTTACTCCTCAGAGAGATCTTCTCTTACTGCTGTATCTAAACTAGTTTTCCATTCTCAATGATACCATATTCTTTCATTAAACACTTGTTAATGTCTTGTTTTCTCATTTATTGGCTGTCTCTCTCAACAGGGTGTATATTCCATGAAAGGAAAGAACATGTTTGCTGGTTTTTTTTTAATCATTGTAACCTCAAAATTCAGCACAGTGCATGACATATGAGTTCAATATTTTTTCAATTAAAAAATTATCTGTATCATGGGAACATGACACAGGGCTCAGGGTACTCAATATGTTTATTAAATGAGAGAATGAGAAAAATGATGCACCGTGGGCTCTAGGACACCATAACTTTCCCTAAAATTAACATCAAAGCATATTTTTGTGACTTGATTTGAGGGAACATTATACAATGGAAACCAAATCCCAGCTAGATTATTTCCTAGTTTTGTAATCTTGAGCAAGTCACTTAATAATGCTTTCCTTGTAAGTTTCCTTTCTTTGCTTTTGTTAGGATCAAAAATAGAGCAAAATCTCATGCTTTTACAATACTGGTATACTTTACTTAATTTTCACAACTATCCTATCAGACAGGTTCACACAGTAATTAGGAAATCAACTCAAAGGTTACATGACTTGCTCCAAATTACATGGTTTATAGAAGGGGAACCAAGGCTTGAATAAAGTTTTATAGTTTTCCAACTCCTGCTTTATTATTCTCCTTCTGTCATGTCCCAACTACTTGTTTGTTGTAAGAGCCCAAAGGGGTAATTTATTAAAATGGTCCTGAATGTTAAAGGAGCACAAATAACAATAGTTGTTTATAGGAAAATGAAAGAAAGTCCTGATAAAAGTTAGCCATGCTCTCTCCATGAATAACTCCTTATCCAACAGATAATATGCTAGCTTTGGAAATCATCTACCAAGGTATTTATTAAGCTTCAAACCATTGTTTAGGCTAAGCAAAAAGAACCTACTTTGCTAACAATAAAAAAGAATCTCTTATAGGCCAAAAAATAAATAAATAAATAAATTCAAGGAGATTAGAAAAAAATAAAAGACTTTAAAACATAGAAATTACTATGAATCATATTCTATAATACCTTTAAATGTAATGTTTAGTTAAAAGAGAAGAGAAATGATAGTACTACCAAAAAAATAAAGTATTAGTATTCTTAAGAACCCTACTGATTTACTTAAGGACCATTTAAAAACTTTTTTCTTTTAAAATTCCAAATATGAGGTTCAAGAATTATTTTTCCTGTGATCAGAGTAAATATTTTATTATATTTCCCATCTGGGAATCTGACTCCACATGCTAGTTACAATTGGAAAGAGACAGAAGGTCCAAAAGCCCTTGTGGAAAAGTGCTAGACAACATTTCAAGATAACTCTATTCCTATATACACCAAATTTTTAGGAGTACAAAAGAAGTAAAATACCTTGGAAGTCTTCAGAATTTGGCAACTTGACACCACATACAAAATAATCCTTATGCTCATTCTGTGAATTTAACCAAAGAATGGAATTAATTCTTTTTATATACAAAATAAACTCTAAGTCAAATCTCAAAGAATTAAGTATTGTCTTGTTTAAAGACGATGTTGTCCTAAACTCAAAATATTATCTTAATTCTTGAAGCTACATGGTGAGTACATGGTGATTTATTAATAGTATACAACTCTTCCTATATTTATGTACACTTGAAATTTTCTATAATGAAAATATTTAAAACATTTTGTTCAAGGAAAAAGCCATGTAAAAGTATCACATAAAACATCCAATTCGCATCTCTAAGTGACTTAACAAGACTCTATAAGCAAACTCAATCCGAGTAGCTTTCTTGAAAATTGGTCTTTTAAATTACTTTTCATTAAAAAGAAAACCATCAAATTTAACAGATTTGTTTCTCTAGAAAAGAATCCTAATCAGTTTTGTTGATGTTTTACTTTTTGCATTTATTCTAAGAAACTAGGATAGAAAACTTAACACTCTCATAGTTATCCCATGAACATCTTAAGTAACATCAGTACATGTATTTACATGTATATGTCAGAAATGGTGGTAGTGGATAAAACCAACAAGAATTCGTATTCTTTCAGATGAATGCATCCCACCACCAAACTGATAGACAAAATCAAATTGCAGAACCTAAGCCAACTGAGTCCAAATCTGCATTTTAAATGAATATTAGCTCCTGAATGATAATAGAGTATATGACTAAGACTAAAGCAATGAGTTCTTTCATTGATAGGAGTTTTCAAATGGAAATCTCCTTGTTGAAAACTAGGAGAAGATTGAAACTTACCAAATCAATAGGGTAAATGTAGGAAAGCTCAGAGAGTAACTGCCTGCAACGAATTGTCAACTGAGCATTAGTCTTCAGAAAGAGTTCTCTAATGAGGAAAGAAAAAAAGTAAATTTATTAAAAAGAATGCTTTCTAACAATTTATTTCCACGTAATTAATGCAAAAGCTAAAATGGCCTGTAATAGGTCACTGAAATTCAGAAGCAGATATAAGAATAGCAGCGATATTTGGGCCCTAGGCTTGTGTCAGTCCCTGTCTCTTTCCATCTAAGGGCCTCTCGGATTCCCAGGAGAGGTGCTCGGAGCTGGAACAATGAGCAGAATGAATATCTCACAGGACCAGAATGGCTGGCCCAGTAATAGAGAACCCCTTTTGAGGTGTGGTGATGCATGGAGGGATTTGGAGCTTGCTATTGGTGGAGTTCTCCAGGTGAACAGCAAATCAAAGATAACTTGTGAGAGGTCAAAGCAGATTCACAGTTGCATAAGCTGTCACCTGGAATGCCTCGGAAGCCGTGAGGTATGGCTATATGAACAGGTAGACCTCATCTATCAGCTTAAAGAGGAGACACTTCAGCAACAGGCCCAATAGCTCTACTGGTTATTGGGCCAGTTCAATTGTCTTATTCATCAACTGGAGTGTACTCAAAACAAAGATCTAGCCAACCAAGTCTCCATGTGCCTAGAGAGACTAGACAGTTTGACCTGTTAGCCAGAAGATTCAACTGTCCTGCTCTTTGAAGCAGACATAACTGCTCTGCGCCAGACCATCACTACCTTTGGGCCCCTCAAGACTATTCCAGTTCCTGAGCACTTGATGGCTCATGCTACTTCATCTAATACTGAGCCCTTCCTAGAGAGAAGAGGCTCTCTCGCAGAGCCTGAGCAGAAGTCAGCATCCAGCATCACAGCTATCCTTCTCAGCAAATGGCTTCTTGGAAGCAAACCTTCAAGTGGTCATCAAGTTCCTTACATACCTAGCACCAATCCCCAGGTCGTCAAGTTCCTTATGACCTAGCACCAACCCCCAGGACTGGCTCACCCAGAAGCAGACCTTGGAGAACAGACCCGGCTAGACCCTGCACTTTCTTCAATAATGTCTGGGGCAACTTAAAAGACTTGGAAAACTGGCTTCTGAAGAGTCAACAAGAAGTTCCTCAAAAACCAAATTATCAAAAGTGTAATAGCCATTCTAGTACCAGTTCTTTTTGAAAGTGAAAAGGTTGAAGGCGTACGGCTGCCCAATCAAGATGAGATGGACCTGTCTGATTGGCTAGTGACTCCCTAAGCGTCCCGTAAGCTGGAGAAACCTGAGGACGGCAGCTGTGGGTCCAGTGAGAAGTATAAGCTCTTGTTTCAGTCCTCCAGTGTGAGTGACTGGCTAGTGAAGCCTGATTCCTGTACCAACTGTCATGACAACCAGCCCAAAGGTGTGGAGATTGAAAACCTGGGCAATCTGAAGTGCCTGAATGAATACTTGGAAGCTAAGAAACCCTTGTCCCCCTGTAGCATAATTACCGAGGAATGGCTTGTCCAGAACCATCAGGACCCAGATAAAGCAGAGGAGGTATGCAAGGCCAATGAGCCCTGCACGAGCTTTGCAGAGTATGTGTGTGATGAGAACTGTGAGAAGGAAGCTCTGTGTAAATGGCTTCTGAAGAAAGAAGGAAAGGATAAAAATGGGATGCGTGTGGAACCCAAATCTGAGCCTGAGAAGCATAAAGATTTCCTGAATATGTGGCTCTTTCCTTCCAGAAAAAAGATAGTGGAACAAACTAAGGCACCAAAGGCAATGACTCCTTCTAGAGTTGCTAATTCCTTGCAAGTCTTAAGGAACAGTCCCTTATCAGAATGGCTCAGCAGGCCCCCAAGCAAAGAAGGACGTCCCAACGAAGTGCCTAGTACTGAGGATAGAGGTGGCAAACAAAAGCTTAAAAGCCCTGTGATCACTTTCAGATGCCCCTTTAACACAGCTGACTGGGTCTTACCAGGAAGGAAGATTGGAAACCTCAACCAGTTGTCCTCTGGTGAAACCAAATGGCTACTTTGAAAGAAGGCCCAGGGAGTATTACTTAATCCACCTCTACAAGAAGAACCCAACTTTCCCCTTAACCGTTATGGCCTCCCTGCAGTTTGTGATCTCTTTGCTTGTAGGTAACTTAAAGCTGATAAAGAGAAGTGGTTGTATCCAACTCCTCTACAGATGTGAAAGAATAGACGACTGGAGTAGAGCAGCTTTTCTGCAGATTACATCTCCACGAGCTGAGTGACCGCTGCTTGCCAAATTATTGTTTCTGGGTCTGACCAGTCAGCTTAGTTTCTTTCCTGCCTAATTTTAAACTAATGAAGCAAAATAAATCATCAGATTATGAGTTACTATGTAAAAGCAAAAGGCTGTTGTTGATGGTATAGTGATTTAGTTCCTTCCTTCTTACAGAAGTATTAATTTAAGTCACCCTCACCCCCACACTAGAGATGCAGCATCTTGGCAGATAGGTCTTTTTCACAAGCCTCCAAGGTTCCTAGACTGGGCTGTTACTCAAAGTACATTAAAACACTGTATAGTTTTAAAAATGAACTATTCTGTAATCAAAGTGTATCCATGTATTCTAAAGCTAGTAAACTTCTCTAACCTTTTGCGTGCCCTTTAGTTGACGGTTTTCTTCTGTTAGTGTTCTGTGATTGTTGTTTATTGTGTATTTTGCACAGGTAATCAACCTTGCCAATACAGTGATTACCAAAATGTCTATTAATAATCTTGGCAATTTTGACATTAATTACCAAACATTTTAGCCTACATGTCAGTTCTATGTTGTTTTTCTTCATTTGAAAGAAATTCAGGTACTGCAAACTGTTTTTATTCCTTTCTCTAAATGTTAGTGTGCAGTGAGCTCTTTTAGGACTTGTTTCTAGACTATTTTCAGGTTAGTTCTAGCCTCTTTCAAGATGTTCTACAGACTACAGCTTTTAAAAGACCCCAGCGCCCTCGGATTAAATAGGCAAGACATATTGGAAGTGTAATATATACAGTACTTGAACCATTCACCACCCTGGGGATTACTGGTGCATCCTGTGTAGGTGGAAGCTGAGTTTGACACCTGGTGCTTTTACCTAGGGATAAAGATGTCCTCTCACTGCAAACACAGCATACCTGTACCTCCAAAAGTACAATGCAGTGACCTTTTAGTGAACAGCTGTTTTCAACATTTGTGCCTCGCAGTATTCATTGAAGCTTTATGAAAACTATTTCCGTTTTCTTAAAATCCTTAAAGTCATGTCCATGCTTTAAAAAAAAAAAAGTCTTTGTTTTCAATTCAGTTTTCTAAGATGAGATATCTTTGTTGGTTTCCAGGCTTTGAAACTATTAAGCCTCTTAACTGCCTATGTTATCGGAAATACTTCTTAGGGAAATTTTACGGTCTCTCATTCAACTCAGTTTCGCTGGAGTTCTTTGAACCACTAGGTGAAAAGACCTTTGAATACTTTTTAATCTCCTCTGAGATATCATTTAGAAATTATAATAAAGGTGGTGGGTAAAAACAAGTTATGGAGCCTTTCCAGAATCTTAGGTTGCAGCAAATGTTGTAGTTTCTTTTTGGAGTTCTAACACGCTGTGTTTTACATTATTATAATAAAATTAACAATATCACCATGTTAAAAAAAAAAAAAAAAGAATAATAGTGACCCTGAGAAGTGACCTATCTCCAAAGAGTGCCAATCAAGCCTATATACAGAGGGATATTGTGTATGCCAAGCACAAGGTACAAATAATCATCTACTGAGCACCTATAAATGGCTTTATTTATTACAACAATTCTTGTAGGTTGATATTATTATACTCATTTATAAACAAGGAAACAAAATTTAGGGTTAGATTTTAGGATTAAATTTAGATTTCACAGTCAATACACTAATAAGGCCAATCTGATTTCAAGAAAGATACATGTGGTATGTCCTCAAAAAAGTATTACATCTTTCAATTACAATTACATGTTATCATTTACCACAAAAAACAACCTGCTGGAATGTAAGAAAAATAATAAAGTAAAAAGAACAAATAAACAAAAAGCGATAGCATGAGATGACCCAGTTCTTCTCTTCAACTACTTCAGAAACATGACCTTTGAATCAGTAGGAACTCCTGAACACACCAACAGCAAGTAATGAAAGAGAAGCAGTAATAAAAAGCAATAATAAAAAATCTTCCCACAAAAAAAATCCTGGACCACATGGTTTCACACACAAATTTTACCAGACCTACAAAGAACTGACACCTATCCTGCAGTAATTATTACATGACATTGACAGGAAAGAAATTCTCCCCAACATGTTTTGTAAACCCAACATCACTCTGATACAAAAGCCAGGAAAGGAGTCACCAAAAAAAGAAACTACAGACCAACATCCTTTAGGAATATAGATGCAAACATTCTCAATAAAATCCTAGGAGACTGCCGGGTGCAGTGGTTCATGCCTGTAATGCCAGTAGTTGGGAGGGTGAGGTGGGTGGATTGTCTGAGCTCACAGGTTCAAGACCAGCTTGAGCCAGAGAGAGACCCCCGTCTCTAAAAATAGCCAGGCGTTGTGGCGGGTGCTTGTAGTCCTAGCTACTTGGGAGGCTGGGGCAAGAGAATCACTTAAGCCCAGGAGTTTGCGGTTGCTGTGAGGTATGATGCCACAGCACTTCACCAAGGGCGACAAAGTGAGACTCTGTCTCAGAAAAATAAAAAAAGAATCCTAGCAAATTGAATTCAGCAGCATATCAGAAAAATAATTCACCACGATAAAGGAGGCTTCACCCCAGAGATGTAAAGATGATTCAACATACATCTATCTATAAATGTATTCACCACATAAACAGAAGTAAAAACAAAGAAAATGAGATCCTCTCAATAGATGCAGAAAAAGCATATGACAAATTCAGCATTCTTTTATTGTAAGAATGATCAACAAAATAGGCATAGACAGAACTTACCTCAAAATTATAAAAGCCATGCATGACAAATCCACAGCCAACATTGATATTAAATGGGGAAAAATTAAAAGCATTCCCACTTAGAATTAATGGGAATTACCAAAGGTGCTGCTACTACCACTTCCATCTGCTACCACTTCTATTTGATGAAGTGCTGAAAGTCCTAGCCAAAGCAATCAGACAAGAGAAGGAAATCAAGGGTATCCATATGAGGAAGGAGGTCAAACTATGGCTCTTTCCTGATGATATGATCTTATATAGCTAGAAAATCCCGAAAAGTCTGCCAAGAGGCTCCCAGAATTGATAAATAAATTCAGCAAAGTCTCAGGTTACAAAACAAATGTACATAAATCAGTCAACAACAGTCAAGCTGAGAACCAAATCTAAGACTTTACCTTTTGTTTTTTTGAGACAGAGTCTCATCTCATACTGTTGCCCTTGGTAGAGTGCCGTGGTGTCACAGCTCACAGCAACCTCAAACTCTGGGCTTAAGCGATTCTCTTGCCTGAGCCTCCCAGGTACCTGGGACTATGGTAGCCCGCCACAACACCCGGCTATTTTTTGTTGTAGTTTAGCAGGCCCAGGGTTCGAACCCGCCAGCCTCAGTGTATGTGGCTGGCACAGTAACCACTGTGCTACGGGTGCCGAGCCAAAGACCTTTCAAAATAACAACAAAGAACATAAAATGCATAGGAATATCTTTAACTAAGGATATGAAAGACCTCTGTAGAGAGAACTATAAAATACTGAGGAAGGAAACTGCAGATGAATAGATGGAGAAACACACCATGCTCTTGGAGAAGCAACATCGTTAAGATATCTATACTACCTAAAGTGATTTATAGATTCAATACAATCCTCATTAAAATACCAACATCATTTTTTGCAAATCTAGAAAAAATGGTCTTACGCATTGTATAGAACCAGAAAAGACCCCAAATACCCAATGCAACCTTACACAAGAAGAACAAATTGGAAACTTCATTTTACCAGACTTTAAGCTATACTACAAAGGGTATAACAACCAAAACAGCATGGTACTAGCACAGAGACCTGGACCTGTGGATCAGAACAGAGAACCCAGATATGAAACCATACTCACATAGCCATCTTATCTTTGAAAAATCAGACAAAAACATACGCTGAGGAAAAAATCTCTATTTAATAAATGGTGCTGGTAAAATTGAATAGCCACAAATAGAAGGCTGAACAGGACCCACATCTCTCACAACTCACAAAAATTAATTCACGATGGACAATAGTCTTAAATCTAAGGTATGAAACTATGAGAATCCTAGAAGAAAATGTTGGGAAAACTCTTACATATAGTGGCCTTGGCAAAGAATTTATGAAGACTCCAAATGCAATCATAGCAACAACAAAAATAAATGGGGTATGATCAAATTACAATGCTTCTTTACAGCCAAACACACATTTAAAAGAGCAAACAGACAGGATGGGAGAAAATATTTGTACACTATACACTGAATAAAGGCTGATAACTAGAATCTACAAAGAACTCAAGAAATCAGCAAGAAAAAAAATCAAACCATTAAAAAGTGGGCAGAAGACACAACAGAAGCTTTTCAAATGAAGATGTACTAATGGATAAGAGACACATGAAGAATCAAAAAATATCTCTAATCATCAGGGAAAGGCAAATCAAAACCACAGTGAGACATTGCCTAATTCCACTGTGAATGGCTCTTATCAAAAAGTCCCAAAACAACCGATGCTGGGGTGGATGCAGAGAGAAATGAACACTTACACACGGTTGGTGGGACTGCAAACTCGTATAACTTCTATGGAAAGTAGTATGGAGATATCTTGAAGAACTAAAACTAGATCTACCATTTGATCCAGCAAAGTCACTACCTGGTATTACCAAAAGGAAAAAAAAAAAGACATTATAATTTATAAAGAAATGTTTATAGCAGCACAATTCACAAAGACCCATAAAAATGTGGAAACAATCCAAGCACCCACCAATACATGAGTGAATTAATAAAATGTGATATATGTATACCATGGAGTACTACTCAGCCATATTAAAAAATGGTGATCTAAGAACATTCTTCTAAGTGAATTATCGCAAGAATGGGAAAATAAATACCACATGTACCCAATAATAAATTGAAACTAATCAATTAACACCTATGTGCATATAGGGAAATAAAACTCAAGGGAAATCAAGCAGGTGGGAACAGGGAATAGGGGATAGGTAAATTTATACCTAAAGGGTACAACGGACCCTATACAGGCAAAGTGCACCTTAACTTTGATTCAAATGGCACAAAAGGATTATATGTAATCAAGAGGTTTGTGCCCCCATAATATCCTGAAATTAAAAAAAAAACAAACAAATCAGGACTTTTGATTTACCTTACTTTCTTTTCTTAAGAAAAAAAAGAAAAAGTATGACCAATAGACTAAAATAGCCATTAAATAAATTATCTGCTCGACTATGTTAACAATTTAAGAACAAAAGGAATTCAGGATAAACTGTAGGTCGAAGTGAAATGAAAAAGTTGTAGAAAAGAGCATGTGTGGTATCACAGAGTCTTTGTCCAGTATTTCTACCACGTAGCACCTAAAACCCTGGGAATTTCCTGAGAGATGTGTCTTTTGTTATTTATAATGACTGCTTTGGATCATCCCAGAGTTTATGCTAATGAATGACTAGAGTAGGTCCCCTAGACTGTCTCAGGATTGAACTGGCCACTAGAAAAAACCAAGTAAACTAGCCAGGTTTACTGGTGGATGCCTATAGTCCCACTACTTGGGTTGTTGAGGCAAGAGGATCACTTGAGCCCAGGAGTTTGAGTCTGCTGTGAGCTATGACACCAAGACACTCAACCCTAGAGCAATAGAGTGAGACTGTCTCCAAAATAAATAAACAAACAAACAAATAACTAGAAAGACCAAGTGGGCCATGATTAGCCAGTTGAAACTTTCAGCCCAACCAACTTATGGGACAGAGGCCAGGGAAGGAAAGAACAGAGATCCAGAGCTATAAAAACCTTTGAACAAGATTTGACTAGCTTCTTGACTGTGGAGGTTCCTAAAGAGTAGTGTACCCAGAGAAGGCATGGAAGCTCCACATCTCATCTATCTGCTATTCATCTGTGTCCTTTGTAATATCCCTTACCAATAGCTGTTAAGTAAATGGTTCCCTGGGTTTTGTGATTCACACTAGCAACTTAATCACACTTAAGGTGAGGGCTGTGGGAACCCCTATTTAAAACAGACTGGGGCTTACCACTGGCATCTGATGTGGCAGTGGTAGGATCTTATGCAACTGGGCTATGGGATCTGATACTCTCTCCAGGTAGACTGTGTCAGAATCGAACAGATTATAAGATATTCAATGAGTGTCTCCTAGAGAATCTGGTATCAACAAAGTGTTGAGTAGGGTGTGAGAATTAGAAAAAACACTTTGGTGTTTCTTATCTCAAGCAGCACTGAAGACCAAATAGGATCTAGGCCTGGCTTTGCTGATAAGCAACTTCCCAGAGCCTTGATATCGTTGGTTCTTTCCAGGTCTAACATTCTTGAATCCTCAATTGCTAAGATTTCTTGAAGAAAAATGTAGGATGGGAGGACCTTCCAGAAAGCATAAGTAAACATGAAGCTAAAGAATAGAAGTGGCAATGAATGAGGTGTGTCTAGGGGGTCAAAAAGAGAAAAACTATTAGCATTTGTTTGATAAACATTGGCTGAGTGATTAAAATTAACTGCAGTTCTATAGCACCAACTTATTAAAGGCTATTTGAAAGTTAAGCAAAAGATTGCCATATACTTAGAGTATAAAAAATAAGGTCAAAATAATATTTTAAGAAGACAGGTCTGATACCTTGGAGGATGAACTGAAAAAGATAGACTGATATTAGAGAGATCATCTCGGAGCTGTTGAGGGGATCTAAATGAGCTAACAAGAAACGGGACTAAGGCTGGGTTTGTAATGGCTCATGCCTATAATCCTAGCACTCAGGGAGGCCGAGACAGGAGGACTGCTTAAGCTCAGGAGTTCGAGATCAGCCTGAACAAAAGTGAAACTCTATCTCTACTACAAAAGAAAAAAGAAAAACTAGCCAGGCTTTGTGGTGGGCATGCCTGTAGTCCCAGCTGCTCCAGAGGCTAAGGCAAGAGGATCATTTGAACTCAGGCATTTAGAGGTTACTATGAACTAAAACACTACAGGACTCTATCCAGGACAACAAAGTGAGACTCCGTCTCACAAAAGAGGAGGGAAGGGGACAGGAGAAGAGGGGAGGGAAGGGAGAAAAGAAATAGGAATAACTTTGAAGAAATTACTGAAAAACAACTATAAGCTAAATTGCATATACAAGAAGACAGGAGGCGGGAAAGATTCAAACATTAAGCCATAGCACTGTGGCTTGGAAACTGAAAGAGTATTCATGTATGGAAGTATGGTGACTTACTAGGAGCTTTCATAACTGGTATCTAGCACGGTACATGACACAAAGTGGTTGCTTAATAAATATTTGTTGAATAAATGAATGTGGCACCAAGATGTATGGAATATAAATTAATGCCAACAGTTTTCAAAAAATGCTACTTTTAAAATCTGTTCTCATAGTAACTTCAACCCTCACAGCAATTATTCTCAGTGTTGAGTTTACCTTTTTGCAGTGCACTCCTTCCTTAACTCGTTTAGCGATTCCTTCTGGAGTTGAAGCTTGAGGTGCTCAGTTGAAAATGCACTTCCTGCAGTGAGATAAAACGAGACAAATTCAAATGTAACAGTGCAGAGAGCACTGCTCAACCATAACCAAAGAGGTAAAGCACAGTCCCTTGACTGTAAGAGGGAAATAAAAATAGGCCAAGTAGATTGAATGGTGGATTAACTAGAATAAACTTCTCTATTGGTTCACTTTTCATACAAATCCAACTTCTAGTAGGTGCCAAAAAGTAGGCACCCCAAGACACTCTGCCTATAGAGATATCCGGATTTGCTGACCAAGAAACTGAGATTTCAAAATTCAGACTCACTAAAAAGAAAAAAAGTCATTAACCACAAATGCTGTACAACATTACTGAAAGTATAAAAAAGAAAGCAACCCTCACCCGCATTGTGACTACCATAATATAGTTCATAAATACAGTTTGTATGAACTTTCATCTTGCTCATAAATATCAGAAGTGTTAGTGAAAATCACGGTATACAAGAAATGTATACTTGGATTTTATTATGTCACAAGTATTTTTACATGTCACAGTCTGATTATGGCTGTATAAAATTTAACTTCATGAATGTGAATTATAGGACTGTCCCACATTTTAACTGATACCCTTATGCCCCAATTCCATTATAAGACATTTCCTTTAAGTGTTTGCTTTAGCCTTCTAATTACTGATATTTGTGTTTATATGCCTCCATTTCTGTTGTCATAAAGTCCTTTTACATCTACCTACTCAGAGAAAACGAGAGCTTCTTATGTTCTTTGACAATCTGGGCCTGATAACAACTCCAGAGGCCCTGAAGCACAGAAAGACAGTTTTAGATACTGATACACTAAGTTTTAGATCTTACAGTTTAGTTTCAGAAACTATAAGAAAAGGTGCCCTAACCTCTTCTATATTCCTCCTATAGGGAAGAACAGAAAGTTTAATTGACCAAAGTACAGAGGTTGACACTAACCTCTGTATTTTGGTCAACTATTTTGATCAATTGCTTTAGTATTAAATCTACCAAACTTACTAACATATTTCTAAGCACTTTCTCTTCTCTCTCATCTATGTTATAAAGACCAACAAGTTGGGAACTTGGCCTTCAAAACAGAATTTAAAGAATGCCACTTGTCTTTTTCAGTGCACAATACAATTCTTCTCCAAATCTTCACCTAATGATTTTATAAGGGTTTTTCTTTTTAGGAGACAGTTTCACTTTGTCACCCTCAGTAGAGTGTCGTGGCATCATAGTTCACAACAACCTCAAACTCCTGGGCTCAAGTGATCCTCTTGCTTCAGCCTCCTGAGTAGATGGGACTATAGGTGCCTATCACAATGCCTGGCTATTTTTCAGAAAAGGGATCTCGCTCTTGCCCAGGCTGGTCTCAAACTCGTGAGCTCAAGTGATCCACCTCCCAGAGTGCTAGGATTACAGGCTATTAGGTGTTTCAGTCAACATCCTCACCCGTCCCCCACATACTTTCACTAGAAGAAATATAAATTCTTCTATACTATAGAAATTTGCAATATTACTCTTCATCCTAGATAACTAGGCTGCCTGAACTCTAATAGTGGTAGCAAAACCACAATAGAGATTAGAAATAGAAATATGTGTCTCTTTCCTCAGTCTTAAAGACTCTGTGGAGGACGGCACCTGTGGCTTAAAGGAGTAGGGCACTGGCCCCATATGCCAGAGGTGGCGGGTTCAAACCCAGCCCCAGCCAAAAACTGCAAAAAAACCCCCAAAACTCTATAGACTATATTATTACATAACCAAAAGAAAAAAGTCTTTGCAATGTGGTAGAAAGGAAAATTAAATTAAAAAGTATCCTAAGTAGCTAGGTAATAGGTTAAAATGTTAACAACAGGCAAAGCTGGGTGAAGAACATGGGGTTTTTTTTGTACTGTTCTTATACTCATCTACAATCTGAAATCTGATACGCTCCTGTGAGCATTTCCTTTGAACATATGCTGGCATTCAAAAATTTCAAATTTTGTAACATTTTGGATTTCAGATTTTCATATATATACTTAATCTGTAATATTATATCACTTCGTGTAAAATATAAAAATCAGAAAATAATACACTCCTAATTCTTCCTTTCCTCAGTCTTCAAATTCTTCATACATTTTACTTTATGTATACCAGTAAATCCACAAACATTGTTGTTTTTTGTTTTAGAAAGTCAATTATCTTTTAGAGTAATTAAAAGTAAGGGAAAAAATGCCTTTATATATACTTTCATTTCAACTGTTTCTTGAAATTTCAATTTCCTTGTATAGAGTTCTACTGAAGAATTTCCTTTAACATTTCTTGAAGTACAAGGTGCTGGTAAGGATTCTCTTATTTTTATCTGAAAAAGTCTGTTCTCTTTTTGTTTTTTGAGACAGGGTCTTGGTCTTATTCAGGCTTGTCTCTGAATTTCTGACCTCAAGCAATCCTCCTACCTTGCCCTCTCTGAATGCTAGCACTACAGTTGTTAGTCACTCTCATTTGGCTCTTCATGTTCACTTCTAGAAAATATTTTTCCTGGATATACAATTCTGTGTTGGTATTTTTGTTTTTTAATGTTTTAAAAAATGTCATTTTGGCTCGGCACCTGTAGCACAGTGGTTACGGGGTCAGCCACGTGCACAAAGGCTGACAGGTTTAAGCCCAGCCCAGGCAGCTAAACAGCAATGACAATTGTAACAAGAAAATAGCCAGGCGTTGTGGCAGGCACCTGTAGTCCCAGCTGCTTGGGAGGCTGAGGCAAGAGAATTGCTTAAGCCCAAGAGTTTGAGGTTGCTATGAGCTGTGATCCCATAGCACTCTACTGAGGAGGACATAGTGAGACTGTCTCAAAAAAAAAAAAAAAAAAGGAAGGAAGATCATTTCATTGTCTTGTGTCTTATAAGCATGGTTTTCATTAAGCAGTTTGCTATAATTCTCATCTTCAATCTTCTGTATGAAATGTGTCTTTTTTCTATGGCTAACTTTAAGATTTTCTCTTCATTTCTGATTTTCAGTAGTTTGAATACGATGGTCTGAGTGTATATGTGTGACTATGTGTGTTTTAAATTTATCCTGTTTGTGGTTCTCTGAGCTATTTAATTTGGGATTAAATGTTTTTCATTATTTTCATAAAAGTCTTGGTCATTATCTCTTCAAATATTTTTCCTACCCATTTTCTGTCTTTTGTTTTTCTATGATTTCAATTACATGTGTTTTATTAGACCATCTGATATTGTCCCATCCATAATGTCTTGGATGCTCTGTTCTTCCCCCACCTCCGCTTTTTTTCCTCTTTGTGCTTCAGTTTGGGTAATTTCTAACTGCCCTATTCTCAAGCTCACTAATTCTTTTCTTAGATGTGTCAAGTCTACTGTTGAGTTTAGTCTTTCAAAGGCATTCTGTATCTCTGTTATTGTGTTTTTATTTATAGCATATCCATTACACAGTTTCTTACAGTTTTGATCTCTCAGATGAAATTCTCAATTTGTTCATGAATGTAATCCACCTACCAATAAAACCCTGTAGTATATTCATCATAGTTATTTTAAATTCTCTCTCTGTAAGTCCCAACTTATAAGTCACTTGTGAATCTTATTGTTTCTCTAGTATAATATTTTGAGAGTGACACTGAAGGTAGTTATGAGTTTTTGTTTTGTTTCCAAATTTATTTAAGATGCTGAACATCACGTATAGGGCAGCAGAGAATGAAGTGAATAGTATTTATGCCCAGAAAAAAGCACACTTCTTCTTTTACTGCTACTTTGGAGACTGAGTAAATCCAATCAGGAATTGAAATAAGTTAAGGGTTTTGTTGCTGCCATGGTTACCTGGCACCACTACATTCTTCAAATTTCTTTAAACTTTTCTCCTTTTGGAGAGTTCAAACATGATTTTCCAGAGCCTTTATCTTAGTGGTCCTATACTATCCTAAGACTTAGATATTCCCTGTGAACCTGTAACTATATAAGGGGCTATCATCATGTTCTTGCCTTTACCCAAGTGGTAAACTACTGTGATTACCTTCTGTTGTTTTCTAGTCTGGTTGCTCTGCTGTCTTAGTCCAACCAAGAGTACCTTAGATGTGGGTAGTAGGGTAGAGCTTTCTAAATGATGCTACCCCTCCCCCCAAGATAGGAGACCTCTAATAGTCCAGGACCAACAGTTTCCTACTCCAGCTCAAAGGGTAGTGTTTGTGCTTCTTTTTTCTTCTTTCAGCCATAACAGGTTTCTACATGTGCCTGGGGAATGCAGGGTTTGCATGTCTCCCCCCTCCCCCCCCCCCGATGTTTAATTCTTTAGTTTTTAGAGAAGAAGGTTCATCCTTTCCTTGTAAGGGCAGCCAGTTACTCCACTCCTCCAGAATTATACTTCTCATTTCCTGCCCTGGCCTCAATCTTCCTTGCAACTATCCAATAGAGGTCCTTGCAGAAAAAACTGCAAGTAGGTAAGAACTGCCTTATATCTGTTATAGTCATACTCTAGCTCACTTGACCATTAACAATCTGTGAAAAGCTTTAGCTGAATTATTTTACCTTCTTACACAGAAGTCCCAACTTTTTCCTATCTTCTGCCACTAGTAGTACTCATATACTGTCTCTCCTTGGAAGTGCTTGCCCTTCCATACACATCAGGCTACTTGGTTGCCCTGAGATCTTAGGTCTGTGATGGACTTAAAAAAAATTATGGCTTCAGCAGGAGGCGGAGCATGATGGCGGACAGGACAGATGTGTAGCCCACCTCTCCCAAGCCACTGGGTGAGAGGAAAGGGGGTCTGGACCTTCCCCATGTGTGGATTATTGGAGTGGATAGACAGCTGGAAACGCTCAATGAACTAGCGGATTGCTATATATGAGGGGTAATTTAAAACCACAGACTCGTTGTAGAGACTCTTCCTTGCTGGGCCGTGCTAGCCAGCAGGCCCCACCCCTACGGAGGACAGCAGCTTATAAATGCTCACAAAACCCAATTGACGAATATTTATTCCTGAACTGAGGGAGGCATCCGAAAGGAGAGCCACTCAAAACCACAGGGAGCTGGGCAACCTGTTGGACAATTGAAGGGAAGGGATCCCACCCGGGAAACAGACATTTTCAATTACCCCAAAGGGCGGGCACCTTTCCCCCAGGTGTTAGAGGGGACTAGCAGGTGCCGATCCAAAAGGGAAACTCTGAACCATAAAACTCAGAATAAGGTCCCCAGTCCTCCAACCATGGGAACCGGCTACAGCTGCTAAAGCCGAGAACCCGCCAGCAACCGCAGGAACCCAGCAGCACCCTCCCCCACAGCCGATGGCAGTTAACAGTTTGCAGGAGAAGCTGGGAGCAGAGTGGAAAGATTTAAGAAGCGTGGACACCTGCACTGAGTGGGAAGGTCAGTCACAAGTGCTGTCTGGAAAAGAACAGCCGAGGTTACACAATTCTTAGGCAACAAACTTTTACAGAAATTCCAAAATGGCGACTGGCCATGGAAGGTGGTTACCATGGTAACAGTATAAACTGTGAATCAGGTATAAGCCTGGGAACCATTCACAGTGCCACCTGGTGTCCAGAAAGTATATTGCAATATGAATATATTCTTACAAAAGCTGATCCCTACATCAGACATATAGATGTAAATAGGTATATTTCTACATGCAAGAATATTTTGGTAGTTAGTGGGGGGTTTTTTTGTTTGTTTTATTGTTTTTTGCCTCACCATTTTCTTGGAGGAGCTTTTGATAATTTTTTATTATTACTTTTTATATAGATATATTTTTTATTTCTATGTTTTCTAATTTTAATTTCTTCTTTCTTCTCTTTTAACATTTCTACTAACACCATTTTTTCCTCATTTTTTTTCTTTCTTTCAATTATTTTACGATTATCACTATTTTTATTGCAGTTGTTTTTATGTTGCTGTTGTCATTGGGTGTTCTCTGTATGTCTATGTGTTTCCATCTGTTTCTGTATCTATAGGCTTGTGTGCTTGGTAGCCTTATATCTGTTTATTTGCTCATTTGGTCTCAATGAGCTTGGTGTTACAACCTGCAACTCTGAGCTCCCAGCACTCCCCTCAACTCTCACTCTGTGGTCTGGAGGCCTGCCCCCCAGGAGTCCAGATTCTTGGGTGAACTCTCGAGAGGTGTAGACAGGACCTGAACTGCAGCTGGCCACTGCTGATTCTGCAGCACAGGAGGGAGGAGACAACGATTGGCTAAGAGGGAATCACACCGGAGTGGTGGTGCCCCAAGGTGCAGAGCAACAGCCATCTTTAGCAATAACAAGGCCCACCCCCAGATATCCCGTAGCCACTCCTCCTGTCACCCTGGGCAACCAGATGAGGCCGAACATCTTCTCAGATGGCAACCACCACAGAACAGACCTGGGACTGAAACACAGGCCCCATGAGTAAAGGGTTTGCCTGAGGAGGTACTGACCTGGGTGTAACAGGGGGACTAGAAAATGCACCCGCAGAGCTGGGAAACTCCCAGGGTGGGGCTGATCCAGAGGACCGCTTTACTGAGCCTAAGGCACACCTGGCCCTCAGGGGATCACCAGCCTATAGACAAAGGAGGCCAAGAGGCTACAGCTGACAACTAATTGTGCTGTGAATACAAACCTGCAGGAGTAAAGACAGGGCCTGAGGCACAGGTTCTGGGAACTCAAATCAGCCTCTCCTCTGCAGAGGAATCTAGCAGGGTGAGAAACAAACTCCCACAGGGTTGTTCCATTCACCCAGTAACAAAAACTAAAGGTGGGGCTGGAACTGAGTGAACACCTCTAGCCTCCATCAACTGCCTGAGGTTGACATGCCTCACCACCCCCTGCTGGATAAACATAGAGAGCAGAGGCCTGGATGAGCAGACACAGACTTCCCTGTGATTGAGGCAGGTGCAAACCTCTGGAGTACCTGCTCACTGAAGACTACTGACTGGGTCACAGTCCTGTGGGGCTAGCAGCAACTGGGTATGACAGAGCTGCAAGGTAGGGAAGGAGGGATCAACCTTCCCAGACTGATCTATTTCCTAGGTGGCTCCTCCTGACTCCACGCAGCACTGGAGCAAGCCATATTAGAGCAGTCACCAGAGCCCAGTGATCCAGTTCCCAGAGACCTCTTAAACTCTCCCACCTGAGACAGCTGTTGACTGAGACAACTGATTTGGACATTTTGAACTGAACCAATCACCTGGGAACTATCCAGGTGGTGCCCTGGGTGTGTGGCTGTAGGAAGGTTTGATTTTCCATTACCAATTGTTGCCTGTGGAGGACGGGGTGACTTAATTACTGGTATTTCTCCACAGCTGAGACTTCATGGGGCAGAATCAGCAGAAAAACTCTGGTAACATGAATAACCAGAAAAGATCAACCCCCCCCCCCCCCAAGGAAAGATAAGGCAGATGTAATTGAAGATCCCATTCACAAACAACTGGCTGACATGTCAGAAATCGAATTCAGAACTTGGATGGAAAACAAGATTAACAAAATAAAACTAGAAATTCAAGGCGAAATTCAAAAGCTGTCTCAAGAATTTAACGAGTTTAAAGACAAAACCACCAAAGACTTAGACACCATGAAGCAAGAATTTGCAGCCTTCAAAGATCTGAAAAATACAGTAGAATCCCTCAGCAACAGAATGGAGCAAGCAGAAGAAAGAATTTCTGACATTGAAGATAAAGCCTACGAACGCTCCCAAACTCTCAAAGAGGAAGAGAAATGGAGAGCAAAAATGGATCATTCTCTCAGAGAGCTCTGGGATAATTCGAAGATGGCCAATATCTGAATCATTGGAATTCCTGAAACTGATGAAGTGGCCTCTCTGGGCACAGAGGCCCTTCTGCATGAAATTATGAAAGAGAATTTTCCAGACATGCCTAGAGATTCTGAAATACAGATAGCAGACAGCTTCAGAACCACAGCATGACTCAATTCGAATAAGACATCCCCCAGACATATCATACTGAACTTCACTAAAGTTAATATGAAGGAGAAAATTTGCAAAGCTGCCAGGCGAAAGAAAGCCATTATGTACAGAGGGAAGAGTATTAGAATGACTGCAGATCTTTTTGCTGAAACTTTTCAAGCCAGAAGAGGGTGGTCATCGACTTTTAATCTCCTAAAGCAAAATAACTTCCAACCTCGGATCTTGTATCCAGCTAAACTGAGTTTCATCAATGATGGAGAAATTAAATACTTTAATGACATTCATATGTTGAATAAATTTGCCATAAACAAACCAGCTCTTCAGGATATTCTCAGACCTATCCTCCATAATGTCCAACCCAATCCTATACCACAAAAGTAAACTCACTCAGAAACTTCTAATCAAACTCCAACTTCCACACTGGCGAAAAGATTAAAAATGTCCACTGGACTTATAAAAAACTCAACACCCAAAACTTCACCAGACTTATCAATATTCTCCATTAATGTGAACGGCTTAAACTGTCCCCTAAAGAGGCATAGGTTAGCTGACTGGATACAAAAACTCAGGCCAGATATTTGCTGCATACAAGAGTCACATCTTAATGTAAAAGACAAATACAAAATCAGGGTGAAAGGACGGTCTTTCATATTTCAGGTAAATGGTAATCAGAAAAAAGTAGGTGTTGCAATTTTATTTGCAGATACAATAGGCTTTAAACCAACAAAAGTAAGGAAGGACAAGAATGGTCACTTCATATTTGTTATGGGTAATAATCAATATGATGAAATTTCAATCATTAATATCTATGCACACATCCAGAATGCACCTCAATTTATAAGAGAAACTCTAACAGACATGAACAACTTGATATCCTCCAGCTCCATAATAGTCGGAGATTTCAACACTCCTTTGGCAGTATTGGATTGATCCTCCAACAAGTAGCTGAGCAAAGAAATTTTAGATTTAAACCTAACCATCCAGCATTTGGATTTAGCAGACATCTACAGAACATTTTATCCCAACAAAACTGAATACACATACTTCTCATCAGCCCACGGAACTTACTCCAAAATTGATCACATCTTAGGTCACAAGTCTAACCTCAGTAAATTTAAAGGAATAGAAATTATTCCATGCATCTTCTCGGACCACCATGGAATAAAACTCGAGCTGAGTAACAACAGGAATCTGCATACTCATACAAAAACATGGAAGTTTCATAACTGTATGCTGAATGATAGCTGGGTCAGAGATAAGATTAAGAAAGAAACTGCCAATTTTTTGGAACAAAACGACAATGAAGACACGAACTATCAGAACCTCTGGGACACTGCAAAGGCAGTTCTAAGAGGGAAATTTATAGCACTGCAAGCCTTCCTCAAGAGAACCTAAAGAGAGGAAGTTAACAACTTAATGGGACATCTCAAGCAATTGGAAAAGGAAGAACATTCCAACCCCAAACCCTATAGAAGAAAAGAAATAACCAAAATTAGAGCACAACTAAATGAAAT